>NDFZ01004607.1:65841-107834 GCA_002192655.3 Mamestra configurata | reverse complement strand
GATACCGCTCATCAAACCGCTCGGATTCCAGCTACCGGCAGCATCCGGTGTGCTGGTATCACGCGATGCATGGCGAGAAGCTGAAGTGCTTCGTCAAGCCCTGCGACTACCAGCAGGGAAACGCCGCGGGCAGTCGGTGATGGCGACGGACGATTGCCCTCGCTCGACTGGTCGCCTGTTCGACACGGATCAGAGCACCAAGACGCAGTTTCTGGTCGACACGGGTAGCGACCTCTGCGTCTACCCCCGCCGTCTACTCAGTGACCGTCACGTGTGTACAAACTATGAAGTAGTGGCCGCGAATGGCACGCCCATTAAAACATTCGGCTTTGTAGATTTAAGTTTAAATTTAGGACTCCGTAGAGACTTTAATTGGCGTTTTGTGGTTGCCGAGGTAACCGAACCGATTATTATCGGTGTGGACTTTTTATGTTTTTACTCCCTAGTCGTTGACTGTCGTAATCAATGACTACTCGATAGTAGCACGAATGTGTACTCAGTAGCCTCGAATCACTAAGACTAATCTTTGTTTTCTGTAAAATTTTCATCTGGTGGTTCGAGATTTAATTTTATATGGGTTTCCCGACATCACCCGACCCGCCGGTACACCACGCACTACACCACATAATCCCGTCCACCACATCCGCACAACCCCAGACCGTCCAGTCTCATCACCATTTCGGCGACTAGCGCCAGACAAACTCAAAAGTGCATAGCAGGAGTTTCACCTGATGCTGACCAATGGAACAGCCAGACCATCGGAGAGCCCATGGGCATTACCACTGCACCTCGCCCCCAAAAAGGACAACGGTTGGCGACCCTGTGGTGATTACCGGATACTCAACGCTCGGACCGTCCCTGACAGGTATCCTATTAAGCACATCCATGACTTTGCTCACAGCATCGCTGAGTGCAAAATTTTCAGCACCATCGACCTCGTCAAAGCCTACAACCAGATACCTGTCAGTCCAGATGACATTCCGAAGACGGCGATCACCACATTCGGCCTGTTCAAATTTCCGTACATGTCGTTCGGTCTGCGTAACGCAGGCCAGACGTTCCAACGTTTCGTAGACGAGATGACCAGAGGTTTGGACTTCTGCTACAGCTACTTGGATGACTTCTTAATTGTTTCAAGGTCTCAGGCTGAGCATGAAGATCTTTGGCACTATCTTTGGCAGGATGAAGGACTTCGGCATGCTGGTCAACACGTTCAAGTGTTTTCGGCGTACCAGAGGTAACTTTCTTAGGTTATCACATCTCCGAGAAGGGCACCAAACCGCTGGACTCCAGGATTGACGCCATCAAGCACTTCCAGCCGCCCAAAGATGTTCGACAGTTGCGCCGATTCCTGGGTATGATTAATTTTTACAGGCGTTTCATACCCCACGCAGCTCAGATCCAGGCGCCGCTTCACAATCTGTTGAGTGGCAACGTAAAGGGCTCGCAGCGTATTCTCCGCAAGACATGTATGTCTTGCGGAGAATACGCTGCGAGCCCGAATACTTTGTAAGCGTTGGAAGCAAGGACTGCTAAGCAAGCTTAGCTAACGCTGCTCTATCAGCTCACCCCGATTGCAATGCCAACTCGCGTTGGTTACTTATGCGTCGGATACTGCAATCGGCGTGGTATCAAAGCAGCTTAGCGATGATGGCTGGCAGCCATTAGCTTTCTTTTCCAAGAAGGTCAGCCCTTCGCAAACGAAGTATTCTCCCTATGACAAGGAACTGCTGGCCATTTACGAGGCCATCAAAAACTTTCGTCACATGCTCGAGGCCAGACACTTCGTCGCCTACACGGACCACAAACCGATAATTTTCACATTCCACTAGAGGAAGAAAAACTGCTCGCCCAGGCAATTCCGATATCCCCTAGTTTACCGCCGACATAAAGCACATTTTTGGCAAGGACAACATGACTGGACAGCATGCACTCCCTCAGCCACCCTGGTATCTCAGCGTCTGTTGAGATCCTCAGCCACCCTGGTATATCAGCGTCTGCTGAGATAACAGGGTTAAATTAAATAAATCGCAAGTTAATCGCAGAGCACTTCGTTTGGCCAGGCATTAAAAGGGACTGCAGGGAGTGGGCACGAGCCTGTCTTGATTGCCAGCGGGCCAAAGTGAGCCGACACGTTTCTGCGCCATTAGGGTCGTATCACCTCCGACGTGCAAGGTTCACTACTGTCCACATCGACCTTGTGGGCCCGCTCCCAATTTCGCAAGGCTTCAGGTACTGTCTGACGACAGTCGACCGTTTCATCAGGTGGCCAGAGGTCGTACCTATTGTCGACATAACTGTCGAGACAGTGGCTAAAGCGCTGCTATCCGGATGGATTGCCCGGTTTGGCTGTCCGACTGGTATTGTCATGGACAGGGGTCGTCAGTTTGAGTCGGACCTGTTCGAACAATTGTCCAAACTGGCAGGATTCCCGCACAAGCGGACAACGGCATACCATCCATGTAATGACATGGTGGAGCGATTTCACCGGCAACTCAAGGCGTCCATCACATGCCATGCAAATGACAAATGGACAGAGTCCTTGCCGTGGGTATTGCTTGGTATACGGAGCGCATACAAAAAGGATGCCTAGGCATCTTCAGCCGAACTTGTTTACGGCGAACCGCTAAGGCTCCCAGGTTAATTTTTTGCACCTAGTGACGACGGAACGACCGACGTCACAGACTTCACTGCGCGCATTCGCAAGCTCACAACCTGCAACCAACTCCAGCATCCCGTCACAGCAAGAACAGCATTTTCGTTTTTCAGGATCTGCAGACCACTAATCACGTGTTCCTTCGTGAAGACGCATTACGTGGCTCGCTACAACCAACGTACACAGTTCCTTAGAAAGTTCTGCAAAGGGGAGACAAAGTCTTCAGAATTTTATTCAAGGGCAGAGAGGTCACGGTATCAATAGACCGCCTTAAGCCAGCTTATATTTTGGCAGACAAAGCTGACCCAAAAGAAGTCACTCCACCTAGCAGTAAGTAGCAAGGAGTACACCACTCGCTCTGGTCGTCATATCAGGTTTCCTGATTCTTATCGCCTTTGATGTTCTCTGGAGGGGGTAATGTAGGGTTCACACATAACAACACAACTTAAACACAAGCATAAAGACAACCACATTATTATTATCATTTACGTATATCAATAGCACTACTCAAATCATTCACGGCATTTATAATGTTTACATTATAATGTCGGATGGTGTCGGCGCCCTGCTCATGCGCATGATATTATAGCAGCGTGATGATGTGACGTCGCACGCGCCGGCCGGCTGCACAGCACACCCTTTTACTTTTGAGGTCAGTCGGTCATAGCTCCCGTCGCTTATCGCATGCGCCGCACGTGACATTGCCACGTGGTTTATGTGTTCTGAACTGTTCTGTGTTGTGACTATTGTGTGTCTTCTGTTCGTACTCCTTCTTCTGACTGTAATTTGTGTTGTGTACCTTCGATTAATATAATAGTAAGTTGCTGAAAGACTATCATTTTTTTCCGCTCACCATACACGTACCCACGCTCACGTACCTAAAACCTTTTCCTTCCTATCTCGCGTCCTGACTTTTTTCCTTCCATCTTCCAATGTATAATACTCATAAAAGCATAAGCGACAAATCGGGATTAAGTTTGACAGATCCTTAATCTATTGCGGAAGCGCCCTTCCCTCGCCTGTTTCCGTAAGATAACTCTCGGTACAATGAATAGCAATTCGTTTGATGAGTTTTTTTCATGCTCTTATTTTGATGGTGTTTGTCGTGATGGAGATGAGTGGTTTTGTTAAACTGGTAGCTAAAACTACTTTTGCGTAAAGTAACAAACATCTTATCAGATAGGCTAGCGTGTTTAAAAGATGTCAGAGTCCATAATCATAAAATTACTTTTCCAGTTTAACAGTCAGTCTTCGGAAACTGGGTTCCACAAAAATTGCACAAGCCTTGCGTAATTTTTGTAGAATGATGTATCTTACCACCCAAAATACAAAAAGCTCCAGCCAAGTGCGAGTCTGACTCTCACACGAAGGGTTCCGTCCCATAAAACGAAAAAAAAAAACACGTTTCTTGTATTTTTAATTTAGTAGAATTATTGTTATTTATTGTTATAGCGGCAATAGAAATAAAACTCTATGAAAATTTCAACTGTCTACCTGTTACGGTTCTTGGGATACAGCTCGCTAACAGATAGACAGAATGACAGACGAACGGACAGCGGAGACTTTGTAATAGGGTTCCGTTGGGTACGGAACCCAAAACATATCTATTGCACCAAACAGTTCCATTCTATTCCATTTAATTTTTTTGGCAAGCAGAGCCGTTGTCGACCATTCTGGCAATCGCAAAAACAAAACAAAATATTTAGAATATTTATTGAATACAAGACGTTGTCGCGCTCATCACAAGCGACTGTTTCGCAAAAACAACCGGAGCCGAAACCCATTAGCTTTATATTTCGGCATGTGGACACATTCATATTCACACTTCATATTTACACTTATCTTCAATGTAACAGGATTGTTGGATAAACATGGCAGACAGCTTAAACATTCTTGGATTAAAAGGACCACACTAGCACCCGATCACACTAACGACCGGTTTCAGTAATCTACCTTTAACCGACTGTCAAATTAGCTACCGACAGTAGCTGAAACGTCATTTTCGAAAGGCAAACATGACGTTTCACCTACCGTTAGTAGCTAATTTGACAGTTGGTTAAAGGTAGATAAGTTATTGAAACCGGCCGTAAGTAGAATGACGTTTGGATAGCACGGTTGGCGCAGTGATTGAGAGATTGCCTCACTAGTGTACGACTGTACGTACCATTACTATATTAGATTGATTCAAATGAACCGCCACTCGTCCATTCAAAGGTTCATTAGAAAACCAGCGTCAGACAGCATCAGTCAGTCTGACATATCACTGAAATGGACCTTTTTAGTGCAGCCGTGAGACACACTTGGTTCTTAGCATACCTACATTTCTTTTTTTAATTTTTAATTTCTATGTACCATGTAGGTACGTGTTTCATGTAAGTGCTAAATAAATATTATTCTTTCTTTCTTTCTTTACCAATACACGATTTTCGCACGAAACAAACATTTGTACGACCAACCTACTTTTTTCAGCTCTTTATAGTGTATTATGAAATTTTTGTTTGTAAACGTACCTAAGACAGGATAGTTCGTATAACATGGCAGTTTTTCTCAGCCTATTCCAGCCCGTTACTGAGAAGGCGTAGAGGGTAGTGTTAGCCTTGTTTCGTGCAAAGGGACTTAAGATATTTAGGTATTTTGGCAATGGCTACCTGTAAATATTGGGCAACATGGTACGAAAATAGGTAAGCTAATAATCCTTGGGCTATGTTAGTTTAGGCTTTTCCTAAGTTAGTTTTTTTGCAGAAAACGTTACAAATGAAAACGCACCTGTTGTTAAGTCACTAAATCCATACAAATAAATTTAATTGAAGTATAATATGTTAAATGCTTATGAAAGTATATACGGTACTTTCTCGTATAACAAAAACACATTTTTAAGGTTCCGTACCCTACCCTTTGGTAAAAACGGGCCCCTACTACTAAGACCTTACTGTCCATCTGTCTGTCTGTTGCTGTCTCATGAACCGTGACAGCTAGACAGTTCAAATTTTCACAGATGATGTATTTTTGTTGCCGCTATAACAAGAAATAATAAAAATTAAATTTGATTAAAAATTAGGGAGGATTAAAATTTATGGTACGGAACCCTTCGTGTGAGAGTCCGACTCGTACTGGGTCAGTTTTTAATATTTTAATCTGTCTGTCTTCTGTTCCGGCTAATCTCCGAAAAGGCTGGACCGATTTTGACAGGACTTCACTAGCAGATAGCTGATGTTATAAAGAGTAACTTAGGCGGTAGTACCTTATTCTATTTAGGAATAAGGGCTCCGTGCAACAAAAATAAAACCATGCTTTTCACGCGGGATCTCCGAAACGGCTGGATCGGCTGAGTAAAATGTTTTAGAAAAAAAAAAAAAATGTGTGCAGGGACACATAGTTGAAGTGAAACTTCAACGGACATTTCTCTCCTTCCGCCGCTGACACCTCTCACCACGTTTAAAAGGATTAGTGTTCTATGCAAAAGATGAAAATCCATTTAAATACTTGTGACGCGGGCGAAGCCGCGGGCATAAGCAAGTAGTAAATGAAAGTAGCTATTTTTGTCTGTCCCTATGTGTACTTATTTGTCCTAAGCCACTCGAACTAGTTACCAGTTTTCACTAATTTAGCTATTTTTTTCCACGGGAGCGACGCCATGGGAAAAATTCAATTATCTCTAAAAAGTTTATTAATGTCATTGTACCTATATTAAAATAAGCTTTTCCCAAATTTAATTATTACACCAAGTTTCCTTACTTATGAACTCCAAAAGTAGATGTTACGAAGCCTGAAAACAGCCACAACACTTAATTAAAAATACCTGAAAGTTTTCGGGGGAACCGACAAATGAGAACAATATGAAAGTACTCGAAACCTGGCCCGAATACGCCTGAAATATTGCCTGAAACCTAACACGGCTGCTTTATTACTGAAATACCTGAAATTCGGATTTAAATGGAAGTTTCCCCAAAATGGACTATGGATTTCGCAGTAACTTACCAAAAATATTTGTTATTGTAAACCATCAATATGCCATTTGTTTTATTTTAGAAATAACCGTTTTATTTTATATGTGGCTGTATTCCAATATAAAATCTCTAAAATTAAGAGCATAGGTAAAAAATGATAAAAACTTCAAAAGTATATTAATTCTTTTCAAATAAAACTTAATCAAAACTTGGTATACTAAATTATATCTTTGAAAATTATAAATTTGATTTTGTCTACGTACTTGAAAGGTCTCATACGACTTCATCAAAGGGTATGAAAACTCATTCCAAATTTAAAACTCTTGCCTTTAATTTGAAATCATCCGAAACCGCACAAAAGGCACTTTGTTTGCTTCAAGAGAATGAAACATACCTCCACCGATAACCCTACCTATTCATTCACAAAACAATGCCACAAGTGGTCCATTTCTTCCCATTTTCCCCTTAAAAGTTGCAGAATCAACGTGTAATCGTTATACCCTAAATGCACCCAGGAGGCGAGTTGGAACAAAAGCGGTGCCACCCGCGTCTCCCCTTTCGCAGGATCTTGATAACAACAAAGGTCCCACTTGATAGAAGAGATTTATTACTAGAAATCTCTGGAGACGAACAGATATATTCTTTTGAGCATACAAATTTTAGTCTGGATTGTTTCACACCGCTGCGCGCCGTGACCCGGGATAAGTAGTGAAGACCTGTTTGTAAAATTTATTTTTTGAATTAATAGTAGGACTTTAGGGACTATGCATGTAAATTTTTTTATTTGCAAAATATTAATACTTTTTTGCTGGAGTAAACAAATAACAATAAATTTTAAAATACGTTCATCAGCGAAGAAGGTATAAAGCTTAAAAGTTGACAATTAGAAAGTGAAGTCCGATACCAACTCTGATTTCAAATACTATGAAGCTTTCGAAAGAAAACGGCGTTTTCGCGAGAGAGGCAATTTATATTTGTTTAAAACAGTTATATCTCGTTTTTTTTTTCGGTCAATTTTGATTCTATTTTCACTGTTACATTTCTAGAAAAAATGTTTAGAAAATATATTTTTTATGCATACCTATTCCCTTTGATAGTTCGTTTCAATGTTTGTGAAAAGTAATCCCTCGATGAACTGATTCGATAAGTCCTGTACTGATAGAATGCCGTTTATGGCGTAAAAAGTTATCCTGGATAAAAGTAAACGCATCTATTATTGTGGTAATCCACGGCAGCAATGTCGAGGTAACAAGCTATTTAACTGCAAATTACAGGAAAAACTCGTGTTTCATAGTTGCGTTAACAAATTGCATTGCACTTGCACAAATACAGACTCGTAACCAATTCTATCTGTGGGCCTTACAAATATTTGTTCCGCGCGGGAATCGATCCCGGAGTGAAGCAGCCAATCGCTCAGTTACTGCGTCAATTGAACTGGCGTGCCTTGAAAAAACAAGCACGGGGTGCCGGTGGTATCCACGTTTTGACCTATTGATTGGTATAATTATACTTGATTGAGAGCCTTTTTATGTAAAGAAGTAAGAAGATTATGGTGTTAATTAAAAGTAAATATCTATTTTTATTAGTTACTAGCTTTTGCCCGCGACTTCGTACACTTTTCCAAATCAGACAGATAGTTCCAGAGATTAGCGCGTTCAAACAAACAAACAAACTCTTCATCTTTATTATTTTAGACATTTTGTATAATATTTTTACACAATCTGCATCAAGTCGACTTCATTTACTTTATAAATGAAAAATCATCACTGTTTTAAATACCACCACACCTAGGTGGCGCAAGATTGATAAGTCCAGAGTGAATAGGTCAGTTCTAAGTAAGCATATTCCATCGTCGACCACATCATCTCTTTCCATCAGGTAACACAAAACGTACGATAATGCCACATCGGTACATGGTGGGCAACGTTTTGTGCGTGTGAGTGGGAACTCACACGCACAAAACGTTTTGAGAACACATTCATTGTGCGTACAGCTAAGGAGTGGAATTCCTTGCCAGATTCTTTGTTTCCTGTGAGCTACAGCCTGGGAATCTTTAAGTCAAGAGTGAATAGGTTACTTCTAGGCAAGCCTGCCTCGTCTTCGACCACACCATCGCTTCCCATCAGGTAAAATTTTGGTCAAACGCGAGCCAATCAACAATAAAAGCCTACACCAAAGTCAATGGTTCTTTTTCTTCGTCATGATACTCTTGGCAAAAACATGACCCTCCTTCTGGAGTAGTTGGATAAAAATGGTCGTAACTACTGCAGGGCTTGATGTGGTTTCCCTTACGATTATTTGCCACTACTCCCTTCTGGCCACATCCTGGTACACTCGTGCAACGGTCGGCCTACAACAAACTTTGTAGCGGCATCAATGCCGCCACTCGAAAAACTACGAAGTGAAATTTGTACGGTAGAAAAATGAATCGCAACGCCATCTCGTCAGCGACGAACTGACAACGAAATCCTGCATCGTGCAAGCAAAAGTCTCCGTGCGATTTGGACATGTACAACACTCCAAATATCAACTATAGGGCAGTTGCCCACCAGACACAACTACCGTCTGGTCGGAGGATCCTCCATTTTCAATGGAGGTTTGCGGGACCTTACTCTCCGTATCTCATACATCTATACTGTTGACCCTCGACATTGAACGTCAGCGCTTAATTTGGTCGGTCTTCTCAGTAATCTCAGTCAAATATGTGTAGGTAAAATTGTAATGGAAACGGGCGAAAATGGAACAGATATTTGTAACTTTTCCCGTTTCTATCGTCGTATTCTTCCAATCAACTTAATTCCTTGCAACTATAGACTTTACCTCCTACATTGATTTGTATCGTTCTCGCTGAGGGTATTGGACCGTAAACCACAGTTAGTAACTATCTCACACAATGTTCCTATTTCCTTCTATTTCCGACCTAGCTTTTATCTGTCTGCAACATTTGTGAGTCAACTAGGAAAATTGATGGCTACCTCCTGCCTAGGTCCCCCGGGTGGAAGCGGTTGGGCCATAAAGTAACCACTAGGTTCTTACGCCAGTACGAGTACTTTTCCGGATGAGATATGGGAAATGAATACCTACCAAAATATTCTTGTCTTCTCTATGTACTACTTAGAGAAGATGTAAACGTTAGCTTACTTTCTACTATCCTAATTATTCCTAATCATAATTTATACGAGTGCTAATATTATATGTAAATGTTTGTGAGGATGTATGCTTGTCTTTCACATAAAAACAACTGAACGGATTTTAATGAAACTTTAAAGTAATATAGCTATAGAATAACTGTTAAGAACAAGTTCTTACTAAACGCGGGTGGAGCCTCAGATGGCAGCGAGTTAATTATTACTGTCATTATCATACAGAATTTTTGATAAAAGCGTGTAGAACAAAAGTGTTTTTTGTGTTTATTGTGTCCTTAAAAAAAAGGTCGTCATACTGGGGCAGCTGATGGAACAGTTAAAAATATATGAGACTGACATAAGCTCTCAAAAACCTTATACTCCATTCGGTTTAAAGTTCTTGTAGAGATGCAAGGCTTGCTACTCTTCAGCCTCATGCCCATGAGAATTTTCATCCAAAAATAAAATAGGAACTTAAATTATGAGCGCGTAGGTATAATCTAATCAAAGTAAATGTTACCTAATGTACATTCTAAGTAAAGTTGTAGGTAATTCCGTCTAATCTTATAAGACTAACCGGATTATTATGGGGTACGCTTCTAACTCCCCCTGTATACATTGCGGTGGCGTGACTGACGCGGAGATGAAATCTCAGTCTAAACGGAGATTTTAATATGTCAAAGTAGAAATTAGAGTGAACAGGCTTCTTCTGGGTAAGCTCGCTCCATCGTCGACTTTGTCTCTGTCATCTATGACCTAGACTAGAGTCAAGAGCAAACCCATATTAAATAAAATTAAAAAAAAAAACAAAAAGAAAAAATATTATATTTAAAAAAATATTTGTCTGGATATCTGTTATTAAACGGTGGAACGGATTGGGATGTTTATATCTGTGGCTTTAATTAGCGATTTTTATTCATTAGTCCATTCTGTCCGACTGCTAAGAAAACGTCTTATCCTAAAGCCTTCCAGGAACAGTTCTTTTCCCACGCCACCTTGTACTAGCCCTCAACTTACGCGTTTAGGTCGCCAAGTCTCATTTTTGTGGACCGGCTTCGGCTACGCGATCCGTCTTGTTCTGTCTTTTTTCACCTAGAATGCTGCGTTCAGACAAGATACCTACAAGCATCTTAACGGGTTATACTTCTCGCTTCATAATCTAAGGTACTCTGTGATAGGGTAGCTTCCGAAACAAAAATAGGATCAGTTCTTCCTGAGATTACGTCACACAAAAAAAAAGTATTAAACCATTTGTTTTTTTTTTTTAAACGATTCTAACGATGATTTACGTAAACTTATCAATTATGGCAAAGGTCTCCTCCATAACAAAACAGTACCAACTACTGTCTACTGTAGAAAGGAACTATTAAACAGAACACTTAAAACATAATTCTTTATATCAACGATACACTTTGGTGTAACAAAATCCACGATACAAAAGAAAGAATTCACTTGAACTGCCGTTCGCAGAACGAACGTCGACGTTCGCTTTGAAATTCAAATTTTCAAACGCATGTTTCATAAAGCTTGCTTATCTGTATTCTCTTTGCATAACTCTGTCATGTTAAACTAGAAATATTCTGCTTAACGTTATTACTTTAAGTTTGAAACAATTACTATGGAGAAGTCCAGTTTGCTCAGTTTAAACCATTTTTAATGTGGATAACTTTTTGCGTTTATTTGCGACTCAACACCCAGAATCAAAAATGCTTCCCAAGAATTTTGATACAAGTGATAGACTGTCAAGCTCGTAGCATGTGATTTGCTACTGTTATTATTTTATAATAAGCCAACACGACCACACACACCTCTCTAGCACACATTCCTCGCCAAATCCCTTGCACCCGTCCTTCGCTTTTTTTATACTTACAAAAACCTCGCACTGTGAAGCCGTTTCCACCGGAGCTGCGAAGAGCGAGGCTAGGTAAATGAAGTGATTTTATTGGTTCTTAACAAACACATCCCTCGCTACGCATCCTCGCACATCTCTGGTGGAAACGCACCCTTATATTAGCGTCTGTCTCCTTTGACTTCACCAAGTGGACCTTATAATTGGAAATAAAATTAAATCCAAAGAGAAATTAAATGTGTTTTCTAGTAGTATATTGTAGTAAGTAAATTGTATGTTGAAATAGTCATTAGAACCGAAAAAAAAACTTCTTCTTGATTCTAATCGGTACAAACATATGAACACCCAAACTTTCACATTTTTGATAATAGTAGATATGATTTTGGGTATGAGTCGCCCATGAGGTACCTATTTCTAGATTTGTTTACTTTGATTAGCCTTCCAAACCATAGTTCCATATAGTCCAGGTAACATCAAATACCATACGAGAGAGTGTGCACTTTAAGTGCTTGTGGTGAACAAAAGGACCATGTAACGTATGAGACTCTATTTGAAATGTCACACCAAATGAACCGCACAGAGACTGCAAGATTGCAACTGTACAGCATTGGGTGTGAAATCTCACAGAATGCTTCAAATATTGTACTGTAGTTTATGTAAGCACAAAACGCATGCATTTTATGTTAGTTACCGACAGTTTGATATTTTTAGGGGACACTTAAAATTAGGACGGAATCTTTGTAAATATGTGAGTACCATGTACCTAAATTAATTAAGAAAATGAAAAGTTTACCTCTGCTGGTAATACTTTGTTCCTATAAGTAGCATACTCTAGGTGCATTGTCCTCACATAATAAATATTAAATTATTTTTTGTATATCAAATTTATGTAAAACCATTATTTGAAAAGAATAACTATGGAATTTCTTGTCCGTTCTTCTCCTTAAGAATCCTTTTCAAATGGACAGTAGAGTCATTTTATTAATTTTATACTATTATTTTAACTGTAAATGATGACGTTCAAAAGTGCCGTTTAATGGTCTAATTGAAATAAACACTTTGACTTTGGAAAGACCTTTTTAAAAGTGTGCCCAAAATTTTGAAAAATCAAAAGTTTTAACTGAATCAATTATTTTGCTTCATTATAAAACTAGATTTTTCCCACAGGTTTGATTGCGTTAAAGTCGTCCATAACCCTATTCAGGCCCCATCTATCATTGTACAAAATTCATCAAAATCGGATCGGCGATTTACGCGTGAAATCGTACCTAACATACAAACACGTTCGCATTCACACAAATTACAACAGTGTGCAAGATGTTACAATAAATTGTTATACATATTAAAGTTTCTGTATGATTTGCCATTTGGCGTACAAATATACATTTGTACAATCAATCATACAATCTTACAATTAAGTAAATTAATCTATAGGCAGAATCAATATCAATTTTAATAAAATGCATTAAGTAATGTCGAGTAATGTCAATATTCAATTAAATACGATAATGTCAATAATAAAAAATAGTAATGATGTCAATAAGTAATATAAGTTAAGATGTTCCAGATTAAGATTAAGATGTTTCATGTTCCATAAGTTTAAGATGGGCAGAGTTATTTTTCTAAAATACACATATTTAAAATTTGTAGAAAGTAACAACGCTTACAACTTTCCTTCATCCGAATAATATTGCTATCTTACGTCAATGTCTTCAGTTCCATATTTGAACATATCATAAATCTCGGGCACCTCAATTAGTATATCATTACCAGAATGAAATAATATAATATTCATTTCTAATTGATGCTCGATTTGTTATCAATTATAACTCAAATCGATCCCAATCCAATTTATTGAACTAGCTTTTCCATAATTGAACCAATCGAATCGCGGTATGAAAGTGAATTACCCAAAAATGATATAGCAATATTACAGCTGACTACGTGGTTAAAATTTGAAACATGTACTTTACGCGCTAGCAGTCCAAAAGGGTATTATATTCCTTAACACTAATGTAGTGAGTGGAAAAGTTGAATTTGAGTCGTTATCAGTAGAGAACAGTTTACACTTCACAGTATTTCATACAAACTCGCTATTCTTGGAAAGAGGAAAACTATTAACAGTGGAGAGAGCGATATCTTTCTTTCAATCTCGACTTTTTTTCCCTTTTTTCTTTATTCTGTATGGTATCGAATGTAAAATAGTAGCACCATCCCATTACTTCTCGTGGGTGTCGTAAGAGGTGACTAAGGAACTCACCAGAGAATGAGCAGCAGAATTCCCTATACATTGCAACAGCTACATAACACTGCGATCGCCAACCCGACTGTAAAAGCATGGCGATTATGGCAACCCGGGGGGGGTTGCCNGGGGGGGGGGGGGGAGGCCTATGTCCAGCAGTCTTTCGGCTGAAATAATCATGATGATGATAATGATGCTATCAAGTTTAATTAAAATCAGTTAATTCATTTGCAAGAGTACGGACATTCAAGTTTAAGGGAAGACCGTGAGCAGAGGAGTTAAGGGAGGTCAAAGAAATGATGTTATCATGATATGGCGAGGAAGGATATAATTATTTAGATGAAGACTAATAGACATGACACCAACTATAAGAGTAAGAGAATTTGTGAATTACTAGCTGTTGCCCACGGCTCCGCTCACATGAATGTCGAAAATTATCCCAAGGGAACGTACTCCCGGTATAGATAGTATCATTTTTGTTATTCCAGACTATAATCTACCTCTCTGCCAAATTTCATCAAGATCCGTTCAGCCGTTCTGACGTGAAGAGTAACAAACATACGTCCATCTAAACATTCAAACTTTCGCATTTATTATATTAGTATAGATATAAATTTAACCAGTATTACACTTGGATGCTTACCCACCTTACTTAACCCTTCCAAAAATAGCCTAAAATATGACCCCTAACCAAAACCCAAACTAGATCACCAAAGATGATATAACAATTACGTGCCAAAAATTCCTACTACCCTTCTACCTCCCTATCCAAAAATGCTACATTCACATTTGCACCCTTTTCCGATCGTTTGAATTCAGTGAACGAAGCCGCTGTAAATTTCCGAGTTATTAGAATTATATCGGTCCCCAATAAAGGATTATTAAGTGTCCTTTCGCCTCGTTTCGGTAATAGAAAAACGATGTACTGATTGCAAGATTTTGTTCGGTGTTTAAGGGATATTTTGGACTTTTGTTTCGGTAATAGGCTACTTTGAATTGTTTTATTTCCTGGTATGAACAAAAAAGTTTATTAGTTAATATCGAAGTTTCAGTTTTGGACTTTTCAGACCATAGATAGGGCTTCGATGTATTAGTTTTTGCTATTCAACCTTTACTGTCCTACTGTTGAGCAAAGACCTCCCCCTGACCATTTTTTATAAGGATGGGAATCATCAAATGACTTCTTTCATTCTGGGTGGAGCGGTAGGGCGATCAGACTCTTACTGGCGAAAATCCATCCGTGTTTTTTCTAAAGCCCTTTGTGTTGGGGCCGCGGTGACTCTTTCGAACAAATTCCGCAAACCTGGTCCCCTTAACCCTTACAGGTATTATTTTTTCGAGCCACTTCGAACCCACCGCTGCGATAGGAATCTAGGTCGTCTCGCCACCTCTTACTAGCTTCGATTGAATGTATTAGAATTTGGTCCATCAAGATTACGATTGAGAAGGGAAGTTATAATAGTTATTAATTATCATGGTTTTCTGATGGTTTAGTGGTCGCATGGTAATTCTTGAGAGCCATTGTTAGATGGCCTGTCAAAGTGATATTTTATCAGCGACAACGCTTGTTGAAAAGTTCAAAGTGAATGAAATCGATATGCGCTACCGAAATATTAAAGGGGAATGTCATTTTCGGTTTTTTAAGAGCCCAAGGACACTTTATTGTTGTTTTTTACTTTATTCTCAACTATGTTATGATACCCTTATCTAACTAAGATAATATACCTGTGTATATTATCTTAGTTATATAAGGGTATGATACTGTTATCATATGCATCGCTATACATTTAAGATATGAAACGGAGACTTCCCAGAATACCTACTGTTAAGGAATAGATAGGAAATTTAATTTATTACACATAAATATCTCCGTAACCTGTCATAGAATTGATGCGCAAAATCATCATCACTCTCCACAAATTACATTATTCCAATATTTACAACGATCTAAATCAAATTACTCTTGCCAAATCATTATAACCGGTTGGCTGTACATTTCAGTGACATCACACACTATCACCAATTAATAATTTGAAACTCATTTGGATTATGCACGTTTCATGAATTAAATTACATTTTGAAAGCGCTCGTAAGCTCTTTGAGGGATTAGTGTAGCTTGTGTTTCGATGCTTCAGCTTCGTTGAGAGGAAGAGTTGATTGGAATTTGTTTGAAAGAATATCTTATTTGGTTCTGTTTTTGGGTGCTTTTCAATACGGCAGTAAGAGAATCTGCCTGAGATTTAGAGACGTAAAGCTTTAAACATACCCAACGAGTAAAACAAAACATGTACTACGAAAAATGATAGTCTGGGCTAGACGAAAACTTGGTTAAATCTATGGTCCGGAGCGAGGAGGCTTGGGAAGTGGTCACCTTCTTCTGCAAAACAGTAATACAAGCGAAGAAGGAGGCGGGCCGCGTGGGGGAAAGACATGACCTTCGACCCAACCGTCGCAACAGGAGAAGACGCCCTGGGCGTCGGGAGTCGCTGGGCGATCCCCGGCCACCGTAGGCGCATGCGGACTTGCGGACGGCAAGCGTTGGGTGGCTCGCTATCCGATCACTACCAGGCCCGGGTCGATGGCGCGTTGTATTCCACGCACGCCTCAAAGAGATATGAGCATAGAAGACGGGGTCCGCTAGGGCCAGAGCCTGCTAGGGTAGCATATTTGTTCGAAAGAGTCACCGCGGCCCTGGAATGCAAAGGGCTTTAGAAGGAACACGGGTGGGTTTTAGTCAGTAAGAGTCTGGCACGCCCTTCCGTTCCACCCAGAGCGGAAGAAGTCATTTGATGATGTCCCATCATTAAAAATAAAAGGCTAGATGGAAAATACGTATAACTAATATCGATCTGCCTAGCCGTAACATCAGCTTTCAATCTAACCGAATACAGCTGAATATCAGTATTTTACAGGGAGCTAATCTGACTTCCACTACTTAATTATTGGGAAACGTAAAAGTCGTAAAACCATTTGATGCATATTAAGAGAGGCCGATGACTAGGCCACATTTATGGCTATGTGATTACTTCATATTTTAAAAGGACCTTAGAAACAAGGCACAGTATCCACGGAAATAAACATTAATTACTCAAACATAATCATTAGTGGTTGGAATAGGTAGAGCTATTTGGGGTCAAAGGCATCAAATGTAAATATTAATATCGATAATATGACACTGGGATCCCGAGATTTAAAATTTTTGCGCTGACTGAAAGTAAAGATTTAATAAGTAGAATTGATTTCGATATTACTTTACTTAATCTAGGCTATTTAAAAAACGACCAAGCTTACGTACCACCACGATGTGTTTCACATAAGTTTAGGAATAATCTATTTTTTTTGCGGTTGTTTCTAGTTTTATTTAAGTTCAGATATAACCCGTGGCATATATACACACGAGTACCTCTAAAAATCATCACCGACCTTGACAAGTATATTTTTTAAATCCCAGTGTTAGTGAATCCCGGTATCTCTGGCATGTCCATATTATGAAACCTTGTCACAAGTACCAAAAATAGCCTCTCTGCCTATTCCGACCACTGATAATGATCATGAAACAAAGCTCTCAATTTGATCCGAGCTCTCAAACATTTTTTTATGAAACTCAATCCATTTGTTTAGTAAATACTTCCATTACTTAATAAAATTACGAAGCCGTGAAGATGACAAAGAAAAAATATGAAACGATCATATTTATTAAAATACCCGAAGAAGTAAAAACACAGGCTAATTCCAATCTTTCAAAATAAATTGATGGATTTCTTGTGTAATAAAAGTTTTTATTTGATTTTCGAATTTATAAAACATAAACACTTAAACTAATCCTGACATTTCATTTAATTCAATCAGGACATACTAAATTAAACATTTATTAACCTAACTTAGATGCTATTGGCTCTGACTTTGATGTTATGGCTATCGACTGGAATTCTTCCTAATAATTTCATAAATATGAATATTAAAATTTATAAATTTCATTAATAATTTATTTTGACATTGTGCTTGTATTACGCTTGTGTTTTGCCGGTATTGTTTTAATTACATTCCATTTGCTTTATATAACTGTTTTGCATGCCTTAGTTAAGGTACAAAGTATAAGGTTCATTTAATATGATACATAACATCTCTATCTTGTAGGTCCCTACTTTCTGTGCACATAAATAATTATGCTATTATTTTTTTATTCTAAAAGCTGGGATTAGGATGTCTGTATAAGATCAGACTTTTTAAGCACCTATTAATAAAAAAGCTATTCATCGTGATATTAAGTAGCCCTGTTGTTCCGATAAAGTAGGCCAGCGAAAGGGTGACGCTCTTTTTTTATTTCGCAGTGAATATTGTCATATTTTTCAACGCTTTGAGTTACGGATTGAAAATATTGAGGTTCAGATACTGTCAGTATTACGAAAGTCATGCTTTTATAATAAAACTTTACCCGAAAAAGTATTACAAAAATAGTTTGGCAGGTTTTCTAAACACAATGAGTTACACACAATGTTATACATACAGACATACATATGGTAGGTACCAAATTTTTCAAAACCGGTCACTGACGCACCCACATTTACTGACATTCTTTACTTCAAAATACGAAAGTAAAGCTGTCCTGAATTGACATCTACCGTATCCTTTACATAAAAATAAATTAAAAACAATTCACAATTTATTGTTCGGGGATATTTTAAGGAAAGGTCAATGTACTTTAGTGCTTAATCTGGCTCCTACCATGGTATTATTATTCAAAACAAATACAAAGACACAGTTATCTATTTACAAACAAAACACAAATTCATACTAATCTGAACAAACAAGATGTCCTAACGTAATCACTCTCGCTTGTTTCAGATGACAATGGAGAGACGAATCGCCGGCGTAATCTACATATTGATCACTTTCGCTCTCGTTAATGAAATGTCAATAAACGTGTACGCCAGGGACAACAACAAAAGACGCACCAAAGAGAAGAGCGGAGGCTTCCAAAAGAATATTTGCGATATCACAGACCGAGATTCAAAAGTTCACTGCTACTGCGAAAATACTAGAGAGCCAAGGAATGCGACCAAAGCGGAATGTTGGGTGTTCAACGGCGGCATACCGCGGGACGACCTCATCTGGCAGAGTTTTGCGTCCCAACCAATTTTGCAAACTTTGTCTTTTAACGTCCGAGTCGATGGCGCTTTAGGCTACATACCCACCAAGGCACTATTCTATCTACAACGTTTGAAGTCAATCAATATCAAGTACGGCAACATCGTTGATGTAACTCCTTTCTCTTTCGCTAACTTAACTAATCTAAAAGAAGTGAGCTTATCTCAAAATCAAATCGAAAATCTACAGCAGTACTCATTCGCTCACCTACCGAACATAACAACTCTCAATTTGGAAGAAAACATGATTATAGATATCGATGCCGAAGCTTTCTACGACCTACCGAAACTGCAAAAGTTGGTGTTTACCAAGAATAATATATCCACGATCAGAAACGGCACTTTCCAGCACACGTTCAATTTACTGGAATTGGATTTGAATAAGAACAACATTTACTATTTGAACCGACGGACATTCGACGGATTGGCGAATCTGAGGAAATTGGATCTCAGAAAGAACCGAATACAAAATTTGACGGAATTCACATTTGCCGAGCTGTGGAATCTTCAAGAATTACTGTTGGGCAAGAATGATTTGCGGTACATATCGGAGAGGGCATTTGACGGACTGTCTCAACTGCGAAAGTTGTCCCTGGATGACAATAAACTGGCGTCGCTCCCTTCGGGCTTGTTCGAAGGGGTGAGGGGCCTCAGTTCCCTGGACCTGCGCTCCAATGAGCTACATGCGTTAACTTTTGACAATATCAAGCCTATATTGGACAACTTGAAACCGCAGAATAGTAATCTACTACTCGAAGGTAATAATGAATACATAATACTTCCTTATGTCGAGTTTCATGAACTTAAAACACTCGATGAATATTAAACGTGTTGAAACTGAGACGTTATTATTAACTTTAACACACTTGGAAAGTTTGTTCTTTTATGATGCCTACGGGTGTTCTTAGTTGGGTTGGAATGGGTCAGATAGAAGTGGGAAATGTTGTATAATCTGTTTCATTCCTAAATTAAATATAAATTAGTTTAAACTTGCCAACCCTAGGCTGTTGCGTGAAAGTTTTAGTTTTAATGTCCATTGTCCAGTGTGTTTTCGTCTATTTAATAAGAAGTATGCTTAATTTTGGTAACGAAACAATTTTGTTTCTTTTTACAGAGAACAACTTCGTGTGTGACTGCAGATTAAAATGGATGCATTCACTGCGCAACGAGACAAAAAGTCAAAACACAAAGGAGTCCCTAGAAGGCGTAACGTGCAAAATGGATCCTCCCATCGTGAGTTCCGCTTACAACAAAATGCCTGACGCTATGGACAACAAACTGGATTACAATCAAGACATTCTCCACGCTGGCCTGACCATCGAAACGCTGAACGACAAAATGAATGTAACGGAAAAGAAGACATTACCAGGCGACCTATCTAAAGACGACGGTAATGAAATATCCAAAAAGGGTGTTAAAAGGACTGTTTTGAAAATCCCTGCTGAAACCCTTCCGTGCCCGAGGGAAGCTATAAAAACAACAGAGATACCAGCTTATATAGTTGACCCTGTTATACCAATACAGAACGAAATGAAAACTTATAGATTCCATGAAACAAATTCTGGTTATATGAATTTGAGGTCTAGTTTTGGCTTTGTAGTTTTATGGAGTATTTGTTTTAGATTTTTCTTAACTTAAGTAAGTGACGTATCTAGTTGTTAAAGTAAGTGAGATACAGACTATTAAGCCGGCGATTGATGGCTGCGCACGGGTATAATGATTAACATTTTGCTAAGTCCTGTATGAGATAAACAAGGGAGATTTACGAGTGTGGATTGTAACGTAATCTTGTAAGGTGTAAGAACATTGATTGTCAGAATAACAAAGGTGACGCATAAGTAAGTGATGTTGTTTGAAAAACAGGGTCAATTTCTTTGGGATATGTATGGAATTATAAATTCAAGTAGTGACATTAATCGGGGTGTAAATATTATCTCATAATTTTCATGAAAGTTCTTTAAATGTTTCGTCATCGTATAAATAAATGCACTTTTAACGAACGCAGTCAAGACAACAGATATAATACAAGATAGTAGATTCGCTTATAGCATTGCTGATTCTGTATTTATTAGTGATTAAGGTTACAAAGTTTCGTACTTAGGTTGAAGCATCAGAACTTAAAAATAAATTATCACAAAAAAAATTTACTCAACGTAGAAAACCCAAACTGCTAATGTTAAAAGACTGGAAAATATACAAGGTGTAACAGAATGATCGGAAAACCTGGTAAAGGGCATTTGTACATTACTTTTACTTTGGGGGACGAACACTAGAATCACGAAAAAAAAAGTCGACTGCCCCATACATTGATGTCCTCATAAATTCGACAAAATGTACTCAACAGCTGACTTGTCTTTCGCGATTTCAGATTTGGTTCTATACTAAAAGTTATTCACTGACTCCTTTTCAGGTTTTAAGTTTATTCTGTTGCAAGTTGTTACAAAAAAAACGAGAATGTTAACTATAAGAACAGCTAATAATAGAAGGAAAAGAGTAATCATTTATAGTCTATCCGTATGCAGCAATCAAAAGCCACTTCACTTTTACACATAGGCCACTTTTACTTGCAGGTGTTTAATTTCTATGAGCACAAAAATATATACCTAAAGCAACCAATAAAGTGATTATATCCACAGTATGAATGTTGTAAATTATAATGTAACGTTAAGTAGATGTAATGTATAAAGCTCTGTTTTAACGCACTCGAATTTTCACTCATTAAACATTATTTTAAGGGAAGAGGTGTGAGCATGCTTAATTTATTTTGTAATCTTGGTGTTAATTTGGCTTCGATAAACTCTGGCTTCGGCAAAACTTTTAATGGGAAGCAATGAACGGTTTGATGGTAAATTAATTTGATTTTAAATGGGTTATTTATGTCGATACAGGTCATGTGTAATAATTTTTACAGCTGTCGTTAGTTAAATTTAAAACATTTTTTTTTCAATGTTGATTATTCTAAGATTTATTGCATAGTTACAGTGTAGAAAGTACTAACAATACTGTTTTCGGTTTCAAATAAAATTTTATTTTATTTAACTCTGCTAAATTCTACTAAACATAACTATACCTAAATGATTATTAAAAGAAATTTATTCTGAACAATATTACTTTTCAGATCCCCAGCGAGCTAGTCGTATTAAACTATGTTACTGTTGTAGACGAGCAGGCAAATATGCCTTTAGGCGAATTGACTAGTTATTAAAATAAAACAGGTTCTTAAAATTTATTTTAATATTAAGTGACTGTAACAAAAAAAACTAACCGAAAAGAAATTAGATTTTTCTAGAAATAGACAAGATTTTTGACCAGGTAACATACTCAACATATGTATATATATATATATGTATTACCTATAACTGTTCCACACAATATTGCCAGCGAGCAACTCTTTTACAGACAGCTATTTGGTCCCTACCTTGTCGCTCAGAATACCCTTCCTTCAAGGAATTCCCAGTCGCCAAGAAATAATTTAGTGTATTGAGTGTTTGTCCAGGTCAAGCTAAACTTGAATGTAAAAATCGTGTCCTAAATTAAATAAAAATAAACGTCCATTTATCTAGCCCAAAGTTAGAACCAACGCAGGCGTACGCTCACCGCTGCATCGATTAGTTGACACCTACAATGGGCAGTTTGGCTCAACTGATATTATATTTCTCAGCAAGGCTAAATTTAAAAAATAAATTGTTACTATTTTAAGTGATCAGAACCCTAATTATTAAGTAATGCTGCTGTTTGTTTTCCCTAAATAAATAAATAAATAAACTTAGAGGCACAAACAACACGTTTACGGGGCAAACACAACGGTAAAAAACAATACCATCAAATAATAAAACGACAAAAACAGTATGTCTCGCGGCTGTGCCAAATAGGTTCAGTTCAGAGATGCCAGGTCCCTGAGGCTGGTTTTCAAATGATTCTGAATCCTGTTCTTAAGCTCAAAATAACAAGTTGTTAATGCCTGCAACATTCCGTCTATGATGTTGTGGCAGATACCGCTGCAGCATAAGTTAATAATAATTCTATTATCATAGTCGAAGCTTAGCTTCTGCTAACATAATAGTATTATGGATTTAACCAAGGAGTTTGTGCACTAGATGTACTGATCTAGTGCATAAGAAGGTTTAGTATTCACGATGTCAGATTTCAAAGGAAGGCATACGTCATTGATTGAAGACTTCTTGATTATCAATGATTGAAATGCAAACATAGATAGAAAATAGCTTATTGAAGATACTCCAAAAACACGACAGCACGGTTGGCGCAGTGGTTGAGCGATTGACTGCTGCGCTGCGTGTCGCGGGTTCGATCCCCGCACGGAACAATTATTTGTATGGCCTACAGATAGTTGTTCCGGGTCTGGCTGTTTGTGTATGTGACTTTCTATGTTTGTAAACGCACCCACAATACCGGAGAAATTCCTAGTGTGGGGCAAAGTTATTAAAAAAAAAAAAAAATAGTTAAACAAGCATTCTTTACTCATAAAAGAATTATCATTTACTATACGTTTACACTTTAATGTAAAAAGCCGCATGAGTCGATCAAAGTTAAGCAACGCTTACCAAGTTTGGTCTGTGGCAAGTTAAGCCGTTGGTCCCGGCTGTCATTTGTAAATCTTTGGCAGTTGTTATGGACTATCAGAAGCCAGTAAATCTGACTTTAGTCTTGCTAAGAACTACCGTGTTACCCAGTTAATGGGTTGTGGAGGTCTGGTAGGCAGCCGCTCCACGTAAAATACTGGTATTCAGTTAAATCGGGTTTGACTGAAAGCCGACCCCAATATTGTTGGATAAAGGCTAGGCAGAAGAGTACTTTTATGTTAAAAAAAATGGTTTAGTTTTACCATATTTTTAGCTTGAATTTTATAATACATATTGTACACTGCACTGTGAATAATTTGCGGTAAACACAGATCATTATACGAAGAGAAGCGACACTATCTATTCGCATTTTGCATACATCTGTATTATCCTTGGCACATTGAACGCACCGCGTCGTGTTCGTGGCAGGGTAACTGCCATTTCAGCATGCAGTTTGCTTTATATCGAATTCCGTGTTTAATATACTGGAATTAAAAATATGCTTTCACTGATCTATATTCTTCTAATATAGATAGTCTCGCGATTCTCTCTCTCTCTTTCTCTGATATCTATCTATCTCACGTGATAGAAAGCGACGATATGGTCGATGATGGAGTATGTTTGCCTACAAGTAATCGGTTAATTCATGACTTAAAGACCCCCAGTTTGTAGGTATGGGAAAAAATAGATTCCGGGTAGCTAGCAATCAATGAAAGTAAGAAAACTATGTTATAAATGCTTCAATATTTTATAAAAAATACATACGATAAAACACTATCTATGAGGTAAAAATCTATCCGGATGTCAATTCATAACTGACATATTTAATTCATCTGTCAAAAATCCTCAATTTTCGTATATATTTGACAGATGTGAATGCGAACGTTGTTCAAATTTTAGTAGAATTTGACTTGATATCATTGAGTGCCGCGAGACTGTTCTTAGATCAATTGTTAATATCTATTTTTTTTTTATTGTTTCTCTCTGAACCCAAAACCGAAGTCGTGGGCAGCTATTTTGTAAACTTTGCATTTGGTCGTTGTAGTTGTTGCTAGAAAAACGATTTTTCGCTAAGCAAGTAAATTAATTCCAAACCAAAGTGGTTGCATAAGCCAATGAAAAAAAAAAAACATTATATCTTTATAATCCCATATCTAAATTAAGGTTTTAAGTTACGGTTATTTTACTATCATGGACTATAGCCGAAAATCTTGAGGGGAGCTAAGGCAAGAAAGAAGGAGACAACGATATACGAAAAGCTACATGGTAGAAAGAGAAATAAAACCGAATGCAAGAGGCAAATTGGTTTTATGTCGCAAATAAAACAAAGACCCCTTACTAGTGATTAAATTTTAGTGCTGGCTTTAGGTTCCTTTATATCGGATTAGTGTTGAGGAAAAAAAATAAGAAAATACGAAATACTAATTAGAGTGAATGGTAGAGGGTGTTTGGAAAATTTTGCAAATTGCTTTCTTTGATCCTCATAAAACTAAATAATACATTTATAGCTTCAACATTATCAAGGTTTTGAATACAGCTGTCTTTAGTCTTTAGGAATTTATTTTAATTTGATGAGGAAGAATCGGTATTCGGTACGCAAAAGGCAATGACTAAAACTTGCCAAATAAAATAGATTTAAATTATTTTTATGAATTACTTAACTTTAATTTTATGGCTTCGTTCGCGTTAAGTATTATTATTAAATTAGGTATATTTTTGCGGCTTTACTTTTGTTTGGCGTGTGTAAAAAAATAGAGCCTACAAAACTTCTTTGTACACAATATTCTTCACTAATCTGTCATTAGGCGCTAAAACTATCAAGCTATTGGGTGAACTTACTCGTGAGCAAGCAATAAAAAACTGTCCATGAGAGAAGCAATGTTCTCTCAAGTCAATACCCGCAAATTTAAGAGTTTGCCCCCTTTTTTTTTTTTTTTTTTTTTTTATGGATGGGAAATCATCAAATGACTTCTTCCGCTCTGGGCGGAGCGGAAGGGCGTGTCAGACTCTTACTGACTAAAACCCATCCGTGTTCCTTCTAAAGCCCTTTGCGTTCCAGGGCCGCGGTGACTCTTTCGAACAAATTCCGCAACCCTGGCAGGAAGAGTTTGCCCCTGAGAGTTATTTATTGTCAAAGCAGACTTTTAGGGGAAACTGTAATCGTTTAAATTCGAACGGGATATCATTCTTACTATGTTCGTCTTAATTTATTCGTTCCATTAGGTACTACTTCAAACTAATACATTTACAACCTCCAACATCCCTTATTTTATCCCCATGGGGGTTGAATTTATCAAAATTCTATTTAAGCGGCCGTCTTCATCATAGTAGCTCCAATATTTAATTTTAGTTCAATCAGTCGAAAATCTAAGAAGATTTATACAAACTTTCATCCTCTATTTTATCCCCTTAGGGGTGGAATGTATCAAAATCCTTTCTTGGGAGATGCCTTCGTCATATTAGCTATATGCATGCAAAGTCTCAGCCCGATCGGTTTAAAATTGACAGTTTCATACAAACTTCCATCCCCTATTTTATCCCCTTAGGGGTAAAATTTATAAAAATCCTTTCTTAGCGAATGCCTACGTCATAGTAGCTACATGCATGCAAAGTCTCAGCCCGATCGGTTTAAAATTGACAGTTTCATACAAACTTCCATCCCCTATTTTATCCCCTTAGGGGTAAAATTTATAAAAATCCTTTCTTAGCGAATGCCTACGTCATAGTAGCTACATGCATGCAAAGTATCAGCCCGATCGGTTTAAAATTGACAAAATTTCATACAAACTGTCATCCCCTATGTTATCCCCTTGGGGGTAGAATTTATCAAAATACTTTCTTAGGGGATGCCTGCGTCATAGTAGCTATATGCATGCAAAATCTCAGCCCAATCGGTTTAAAATTGACAAAGTTTCATACAAACTTTCATCCCCTATTTTATCCCCTTGGGGGTCGAATTAATCAAAATTCTTTCTTAGCGGATGCCTACGTCATAACATCTACCTGCATGCCAAATTTCAGCCCGATCCCCCCAGTGGTTTGGGCTGTGCGTTGATAGATCACTATGTCAGTCAGTCAGTCAGTCACCTTTGAGTTTTATATATTTAGAAGATTCAAGTTTAACAGATTTTTGTTGTGTTTTATTTTTCTAGTCTTTTAAGATTTTTTTAAACTTGTTTCATGTTTTTTCCTTATGGTTTTATGCTCGTTGTTGTTTCGAATACACCTAACTAGTCAATCAACCCTTATCATAGGGAGATCATACGGTGCAAGATCACAAAACAAGCTGTTTACCCCGAAACATACCTGTTCATGTGTAAGACCGTTAAAAACATATAATAATTTAAAATATATAATTTACCAATGACTGTTAACAAAAATATTAAAACAAATAATTTATTTGTCTCATCATTATCTGCCTAGCCTTTTCCCAACTATATTGGGGTCGGCTTCCAGTCAAACCAGATTCCGCTGAATACCAGTATTTTACGTGGAGCGGCTGCCTACCAGACCTATACAACCCATTAGCTGGGTAACACGGTACTCCTTGGCAAGACTGGTGTCGGATTATCTGGCTTCTGACTATCCGTAACGACTGCCAAAGATCTACAAATGACAGCCGAGACCAACGGCTTAACGTGCTTTCCGAGGCATGGAGGAGTCTCGGTATATTAAGATGGTCACCCATCCACGGACCAACCTCGGCAAGCGTTGCTTAACCTTGGAGATCGACCCGTGCGGCTGTTATTATTTAGCCACGAGCTCCTCCAAATAATTTATTTGTCTGCGTTCAATATTTATTATATTCTACGTCTAAAATAATTGTTTTTAAGAGTACTGATTTCTATTAATATTTTGACAGAAAAAGTTTATGAAGTTTGCGTGTGGGTAACACTGAATCAGTTGGCGGTTTGAATTAATTTATTGTTGTGTGGCTAGGTTCGATATTGCAAACTTTCCGCATGGAAACATGAAATCGGTGCTTTCGAGCTATCATTTATTTTAGAGTTACGGCCTTAAAGCTATGCTCACACCCCTTATTCTAAGATCTCATGTATGTCATTTATTATGTATAACGTTGTATAAAGTATTTTGACAATGCATTTTTTGTATGAATAAAAAATAATGGTGTAAATTTTTTTTAAAGCATTTTTGTTTTATTTCTTCCCCTATGGTTTTTTTTGTGGAGAATTGGTGTTTGGTACAGCATGCTGTGAGGGATGCAGATTCAAGGTAGCAGTTATCCTGAATTCGTCGTCCGTCCTGTAACGACTTTTGGAGGTGAAGAGACATATTCGATGGCCTTACTCAGCTATAAATAAACGAAACATTGGAAAAGGATAATTCGTAAGTCTGAGTCTCATGGGTGCTCAGATTTATTTTTAATATCAAATTAAAATGCATACAATCTGTACGAGTCTTCTAGGCATCGCGAGGTGAACTCGCTAGCTGTTCATTTAAATAAGTATAGTTGAGGATCATAAGAAATGTCATGCAAATGGAAGTCCTTTGACCAGCAGTGGAGTGCAAAAAATATGTGACGTCATATTGACATAGTTGAGCAATGGTGGCCCAGAGGTAATGGCCCCGCCCGACTTAAGTGTCGTTAGCCTTTTAATTTATTTCGTCACAAATATTCTAAAAATGGTGAATTAAGACATCGTCAGTGATATGGCACAGTCTTAAACAAAAATGTCGAAGACATGAGTCATTCACAAACCCACATTGGTATCGCATGGTTGATATGGCCCATTACCTCCAACAGAATGGAGACCTGTGTCCTAGCTGTGAAAAACTTAAAGACTGATTATACATAAGCTTAAACATATAGCTTAGTACATAACTCCAAGCAAACGCTAACTTCAGTTGTTGTTTGTGACATTAAATTCAATATTAAAACCTTAATAACCGTATGCACATAGGACAAACTCATAAGTTAAAGTTGCATAAGTCTGAAAGCTAGTTATTAATATATTGTGAAGAGCCAAGTAAACTAAAAGTGTTTGAGCAAGGACTCGGTTCACCACGACGACAGTTTGACTAACTTTAATTTAAACTCTGGATCTATAAACAGTTTTGTTAACTTAGGTTTCATTTTTTTGGAAAGTCTCAGTCTCTATTAAACCGGTATTTTGTTGATTGCGATTTTAATTATTGCTATACGGATCATTGTTTTCTTAGGAAACACGATTAGCTTTTGTTTGGCTACTAGTAACTTAGGTCAGTATAGTTCAAATATAAAAAAGCTGAATAGTATGTTTGTTTGTTTGTATGAACGCGCTAATCTCTGGAATGTCCAGTCGGATTTGGAAAATTCTTTTTGTATATGATAGCCACATTCAGAGATTCAGAGAAAGGCTATTACTATACGGGAACGCGGATATGCGAAGTCGGGGGCAAAATCTAGTAGTTAATTAAAGTAAAAGTGATGATCATGAGAAAGAACAAACAAAAATACAGATATGTGAGGAAAAAAAATAAAACTGACGATGTATTTTTAAGGTTCTGAACGTCGGTATGAAAAAACGGAACCCTGATTTTAATCACTCGAGTGACTGTCCGTCTGTCATAGCCAAGTTACTTAAAATGTACTGGACTACATTATAAAAAAATATATATTAAAAAAACTAGCTGCCGCCTGCGGCTCCGCCCGCATGAATGTCGAAATTTATCCCAAGGGAACATACTCCCGGGATAAAAATCCCATGTCCTTTCCCGATACTCAAACAATCTCTATACCAAATTTCATCTAAATAAATATACACTCACAAACTTTCGCCTTTATAATATTAGTGTGATAAGTGTGATAGTGTGATATCATTTCCCCCTTAAAAACGAAAGATCCTAAAATGTCTTCTTAACTTATAGATTACAGGAAAACCTAAAAATATATGGTTCATTCGAATCCCTTTTTGAAGTTATTGTTGGCAACTTCGAATTCTGGCTTATTGGTTAATGATACCCGCTTCTATCTCATTCGAATCTTAAAAGCGACTAGGGTTACCTACCACACCAATCAATCGATCGTAGAATGGATTAGTCGACGTAGATTGATATTTTCTACTTCTTTCCTCGATCAGTCAAAGTGGTAGCTTATTGGTGTGGTAACACCAATCCATCAACGTCGATCGATGGCATCGATCGGCGGTCGATCAATTGTTTATCGCCCGGTATCCCTCGATTACATAAACACTACACCAATCGATCGATTGGTGTAGTAACACCCTAAAGTGATTATTTA
The DNA here is from genome assembly GCA_002192655.3 of Mamestra configurata. NCBI lineage: Eukaryota > Metazoa > Arthropoda > Insecta > Lepidoptera > Noctuidae > Mamestra > Mamestra configurata. The sequence continues at coordinate 78,047 of NDFZ01004607.1, read as the reverse complement.
TCTAAGTTAGCTAAGCAGGATATAGAACGCAGGTAGAACCTAGATCAGGAAAATCAGGATGGCACAAGAAAAGAGAGTGCTTAGCAGTGGGTGAAATGGAGCTATGGATAGAGTTCCCAACCATACTCTAAAATAAAGTATTGTACTCTATTTGGCGTACACGTACTTTATAATGTACAAATGTTTATCGAGTACGCCAAAATACTCTAAGTATTTATTTTGACTCTGTGTTTTAATTAGACTGAATTAATTCCACTCCCTTGAGTGGAATGCTGAAAAGCAAGATTTAATTTGGAATAGTGACCGAGAAGTCAAAAACTCCTTAGTTTTTGACTTTAGTAGCTTTTCCCCACGGCTTTGCTCCCGTGGAGCTACCACGGGAGCAAAGCCGTGGGGAAAAGCTTATCTGTCACTCAAAGTAAGAGTCTTCTTTGTGTTTGGTTTTCCTTAAGGCTCCATAACCGAAAGTGGACCAACAGGACCCTATTATTGAGCTTTTGCTGTCAGTTTGTCCGCCAGTCTGTTTGTCAGCGCGCTGTTGTATCTCATGAACGGTAATACGTAATTTTCAGACCACCGCTGCAACAACAAATAAATAATATAAAATTTAAAAGGCAGAGAGGCCCTCCCTACAAGAAATGTATTTTTTTTTATATACGGTACTAATGCCTTCATAGAAGTCCGACGCGCTCTTGTCCACTTTGGTTTTTTGAATCTTCAATTTTTATATGAAGTTTCAAGAGACAATATAACCAAATAATCCAAAACCTTACACGAAACTCGACACAACTCCCCTATTTCATTTCAACAAACCCCTAAACCGTGTCACAGCCAAGCAAATCACGTTTTAAAGCACGAAATTAAGCCGAGCCCATAAATTACATTCGAAACCCGAGAAGATTTCAAGGGATTTGTGAATTAACTCCGTATAAGGGTCCAGATAGTGGTATTATTCAGAATAAATGAGCTGTGAATGTACGCGTCGGTAAATGCATTTGATAGGGACGGTCGGAATGGACTGTGTTTGGAAACAGGTTGGTGATCTATGGGGTGTGGAGAGGTATTGATTGATTTAATATTCAGTTTACCTGCTTGAACGTAAAAAGTATATAGCAGTAAGTCTCTCTTAGTTATTAGGTATTAAAATAGTTTTAAGTTCCTACATAATAATTTCAGAATGTAATTATTATGGATCAATGGTTGTCTGAATAAAACATATATTATTATTATGTTGTTTGTTTGTCTTTTGTTGACGTCACGATTTCACAAATTGAAGACTTATTCTATTGTGACATGTCATAAATTACATATTATCCCTGCTAGACTCTCGATTCTGGTGGGATAGGTAGTTGGAAGAGAAAAACTATTTCCATAAAAATCATTTTGTTGAAAATTTTAATTTTATTTATTGATGGACAATAAACAGCTACAATATAAAATATTAAATAACAAAAAATATAAGGTATAGTAGATAAAAATATTGCAGCTTACGGATTTCTAAAAAATCTAACCCTCCGATTTTGGAAGCATGTAAAACAAAATTGTACAATAGTCTACTTATTTATCGAAGTCATAAATGACCGATACTCGCCCTGTTTCGATACTCGCACTGCCCATGGCCGGTAAACGGAAGTCCTTTTGATATGTTTATTTGAAATACTCGCCGGCTGTTTAACTTGTATTTGATTTGGGTAGAGTTGCAAATAAAAGAAAAATTTATGTTTTATATTCTAACCATTTTCTTTCTATGACCTATATGTTTTTAAATAAATTGATATGTCACCGGAAAATGGCAAACTCCGTAAGATTATAAAATAACTTGAGATATTGTAAAGTCTCGATAAAATGTCAAATGAACATTTGGAATACTTTTTTTGCATTATTTGATAGTCTATAATATCTTGAAGTCATTCCGAGAAATTGTGGACTTACATGAAATGGCGACCAATCAGAGCACAAGTCTACAATTTATCCGTTTTGGTGTGATAGTAAACCTGGAAACAAGGCTCTCATTGGTCTGTTCAGATATGAGCTCGCACCAACAAAGACCAATGAGGGGCCAAGTTTCCAATTTAACTATCACACCAAAACAGATAAATTGTAGACCAGAGTGGTGATTGGTCGCCAGTTTATGTCAGTCCACAATTTCTCGAACCGACACGGACATATTATAGACTATCAAATTTAGATGCGTAAAAGGTATTCCAAATGTTCAGTTGACAATTTATCGAGAGCTTACAATCTCTCAAGTTATTTTTTAATCGTAGGAGTCTGCCATTTTCCGGTGACAAATATATAACATAATTATATCCTGAGCATTAAATATACTTTAGAGCCGATTAACCTACTGTAGCCTACTCGAGTGACTAGTCTTTCTATGATGCAAAAAGGTATTGCGGATCCTGGCTCGAGAAAAATAGGTAATTATGCACCTTGATCTTTGGACAAAGTGACATTGATAGTTGAAAATAGAATAGGTAGGTATGCATTTTTTTATTTGCAAAATGAAATACTTTTTAACACTAGTTAACAATTTTATGCAATATTTTTTTAAATCATCAGCGATAAAGTTATAAAACTTTAAATATGACAATTAGAACGAGAGGTCCGATACGAACTCTGACGTGAAATACCATGTCGCCTATAGAGAAGTGACCACGTGGCATTTCGGTGACGCATGTCAGTCGCATATATTTATGTCCCCATAGCTGATAAAACACTTCGTAGATATGTTTTTGTCAATACAAATGCAGCTACCCAAGAACAAGACAAATAATTAAGCTTAGTACAGCTTCCGTAACTACTCAAAATAATCACAAAACCTCGTTCAAAAACACAGCTTACCCATTTATCCAGCTCAAACATAAGATTTAGTCAGTGTACCGTCGACGACCGAGCACTGTGGTCGCCAACTAGCGAAGTTGCGAACTGCGCCAGCACCACAGTGTCAAGGAGACGTGTTTATGGGACCGCAAATTTGGTGCCTGTACCTTGGACGAATTCTAATGCAATTCCAATATTTGTGGCGTGAACTTCCTTGAGTTATTTCTAATGGTGCTGCTTGAATTTATAAGAAAATTTTTGCAAGATTAACTGGTACATCTGAATTAAGCAATTTAACTGTCTACGACATAGACTAAAAATCTGATGAAGGCCACGGGAATTTTCTGGATGCCACTTGGGGAGGCTTTTGTTCAGCAGTGGACGTCTTTCGGCTGAAATAAAGAATAACTAGCTGTCGCCCGCGGCTGCACCCGCGTTAATGTCGCAAATTATCCCAGGGGAACATACTCTCGAGATAAAAATCCTATGTGTAGTTCCAGACTATAATCTACCTCGCTGCCAAATTGTCATCAAGATCCGTTCAGCCGTTCTGACGTGATTAAGTAACAAACATACATCCATCCATTCATCCATCCAACCAAAAATCCAATATTTTTCATTTATAATATTAAGTATATAGAAGTAAAGATAAAGATAATGAATGGCTGAATGATAGTATAACACATCTACGCACGAGTACTGAGTTGCATTGTGTACGAAAGTGTAGGTAGGATAACCCACGGCGACCTACGGCCACGCTACGTAGGTATTGTAACACCAGCGGACTCACGCTAGTGTTACTTACTGATATTGTTATAAAAATGAAACTATGTTTCAGGTTTACACTTTCATAATATATTTTTCGTCAGCCTTCAAAGAACGTTGGCACCGGAGTGCCAAAAGAAAACAAAACATATTTTTACATTCCTATTTCAAATTCTTTTAGTTTTCGCCAGACGCTTCCAAAGGGCTACCTTGTCTGCCAGACACCTGGAGCCAAGGATATCCTCGTCACAGTATTACTGCAAGGCTAGCAAACAAATGCACTTGCTGGAATTTTGCCTTATTTTCACCATAACTATAGAACTTTTATGAGATGGGCAGACAATATTGTTGAAATCTCGGGTAGATCCTCGTTGAGATTGGCACATAAACGTGGGGATAGGCACAAGAATAGGGACGCCTATGCTTAGCTGTGGGTGAAGTTGGGCTGTGGTATGAAGAAAAAAAAAGAAATAAGACAAAATGTTTATTTGAGACTGGCTCCAGACAAACAAAAAGGAAAATAAATGAACTACCTACAGTAATAATTAATTAATATAAGCCAAAATGGTCCCCATCTCAGCCTATACTGCGATATCTAAAAAATAAATAACGCAGCGCTGGTATTCTGATGATAATGGTGATATAACTTTTGGTAATAACATTTTATTGTTATATAGAAGTCGCAGTAGGCACCTAAAATCGCCCTGGACTGGCTTGGAGTTCACAGACTTCAAGCCAGTCACTCTCATAGCACAGAAATTGTGTCATCCTGGAACATTGTAGAAACCCTTTCAATTGTAAGTATGATCAAAGTTAAATGATTTAAAGTACCTATATATTTTATCATTAAAACTTTTTCATGTTAAGCATTGACATTATCCAAACATCTTCAAAGAAATCAGTACGCTAACGTAGTCAGCAATTCCAAAAACTAATTTAATAGCTGATATTAACGATCAAAAGACCGGTAAGAACAGTAAAATAACGATTATGCTGAAATATTTTAATCCGATCAAATATACAAAACAAATAAAAAAGGCACATACGAAATACAGGCTGAGCTAACCACCCAATTTTTACCCATTCTCATAAAATCACAATTAAAAATATCGCTAATAGAATCTCTACCCTTGCCGCTTTTCAAGGCACCGAGGTAGGGTATGTAATGTATCCTCTACTTAATTTAAACACTATCAGTATTATCTAAACAATGTAATGAGACTATTTGTAATCCAAGCGGAGGGACCCCTAAAATAAAATTTATTAGTTTGGCTTAATGAGATTTAGAGTATAAGGGACCCCTACGAAGGGATGCTTAAGGAAGCTTCAATGATAAGCTGTTTAGAAGATTTTGGAGTCAATGAAGTACGGGAGTTTAAAGTTAGTAATGTATTAATTGAGTAAGTATGTCTTTTGCTCTCTCAGATGTAACAAATTGAAAAAAATACTGTAGAAAAGAAAAGCAAACGTAAGTGTTATAGATACTCTACCATAAAAATAAAATTAGTACTTTACCTATTTTGGGATTGCGTTTTAAACTATCTTTTGCTGTAGTGAAATAATTCAGTAGACAAAAGGTTGGTATGCGGCCAGACAACTATACCTAAGTATTGCATGAACATGGTCAAATGCACTGCCAGAGTTGCGGAATCTGTTCGAAAGAGTCACCGAGGCTCTCGAACGCAAAGGGCATTAGGAGAAACACGAATGAGTTTTAGTTAGTACTGCTACCAAAACAAAAAAGGACGTATCTACACAAAACGAAGTAACTGATTTCCGATCTTTAGTTACTTTCTTAGTGTCGAAAATCGGTTATTTAATTTTGTGTAGAAACGTCCTTTTTTCTTATGACGGCAGAGTAAGAGTCTGACACTTTCTTCCGCTCCGCCCAGAGCAGAAGAAGTCTTGATGATTTCCCAACCTTAAAAAAAAGAAAATGGTAAAATAAATTTTCTTATTCAAGCACATGCTTCCTATTAGTAGGTCAATAACAGCATGCTGCTAAGGCTATTGATAGTAGGTACTAGCAAGAAGATATCTCGCACTGTAAGGACTGCTGCGAAGTGGTTTGAGAAAAAAAATAATCAGAAAGATTTGACGGAGGTCTATGCCCAGCAGTGGGAAAGTATTACAACTGAATAACAAAAACAGAGGTAATACCTCTGCTTCATAAACAAACGTAGTTAATTTTAAAGCTGAAAGTAAATTTCAGTGTATCGCTACATTATTTATTGCTGAACTTAATCAACTTACAACTAGTCACACAAAATAATGATTCAATGCTGCTTTTGTTATAATACTGCCTACCCCTTTTTGCTATCTTGGACACTTGTAAATAATTCAGAATGAACGAAATCATAAACTAACCAAAATACCAATTTCGCAACACACTAGGTATTTGAAACAGTTTCAGCAATTCGCAAACCAAAGCTCGTGTTAGTTCCAGACATAACTACGAGATGGCGCTACTAGTATGAAAGGAAAGTAAAAGAAATTGTTCATGCAAAACGGATGACAAATTATGATGTTTAATTTGTTAACAGATGTCTCCAGTATTTTAACGAGTCAAAGATTTTGCCTAAATGATAATTTAGGAATTATTTGGGTAAGATTCAACGATTTGACGAATATTGGCTGTGTAAGAAAATGAGACTTTTCAGACTGTTAGTAGGACTACTCACTACTATGATAAATTCGAAAGTTTGGATAGACGATTTTTACTCAAACATAGGTAGAACGGTTAAATGGATCTGGGTGAAATTTGGCACAGACCGACGTTTTATCATGGGAGTATCTGCACTTCGGGTAATTTACGCGGGTGAAGCCGCGGGCAGAAGCTTCATTAAAATTTATTTATTGTTAGCATACACGTAGCTTACTTTTCACTTTGTAATTATTGTCATTACTTTGATATTTGTCTTTTTTGTTTATTATTTGTTATGTGCTAAGCTTTTTATAATTGAATTGTGCGTTTGAAGATTGTTTTTTTTCATACCAACACATACTAACATAAAAAGCGGTTTAAAAAATATACCCGCAAAAATAAATATAAATTAAAAACCGAGCCAAGTGCGAGTAGGAGTCACACATGATGGGTACTTCATGTGCGACTCCTACTCGTACTTGTCCGCCAGTTTATTCTGTAAACATTTCACTGAGAAACTAAGGTGGGTGTTTGACGGGGCCTGTCGTTCCACCTTGATTGTATAGATTGATAGTTCACTTCACGTTCACTCCACCTAAATTTTTACAATGAGATGTTTGCCTACAGAATAGCACTAGTATATCATAAACGGAAAAAGTCACGTTTCTTGCGCTGAACGACTTTTTTTTGTCGAATCTATATATTGGAATGAATTTGTAAACATCGCTGAAATACAATCTGTAATTTGAGAATTTAATAAAAACAAACACTGGGGATTGAATCAAAATTAACGGAACACAAAATGTATAGCTGAGTGTTTGCGCGCACAATCAAGATATGCGGGAAACTGGATGCGAACACAGTTGAGCGCTTCGCTTTTAGTGATGGGCCTTTGTAACTATATCGATATCGATATAAACTAACGCTTTGTAAATTCAATACCCACCTAAAATACAAGGGTGTATATCACTGTGCTGCATTGGTCCTCAATGTGATCGACACTACGTCACATATCAGATTTTTTTTTAAGTTTTTGAAGACTTCGTTTTAGAAGCGTCCTATATCGTATATGCGCAAAGAATTTGTCCATTAAAATATAATTTAACAAAAAAAACTTGTTTTATTTCTACAACTTAATAGATATAGTAAAACAATATTGAAAAACTTCTTACAAAAATAGCGTAGGAGAAATTAGGTACTGAATCTACAAACCAAATTTAGTTTAAAATTAGTTATAGACGGCCAGGATTAGATTTCAATAGAAATTAATTTTATTGCCAAACAATGAAACTAAATTGAATTTTGATACAAGATTATCTTAGCGTTTTAGAGTTGCTCAATATTTACTTTTCCTTCCAATTAAATTTCAGATTTCCAAAAATGAATAAATATTTTCACAAAACGCCTCGATGGTGTTATCGATAGTCGTAATCTAGGTTTACCTGGAGAATCTAGCTCAGGACCTAATCTAATTATCACAGAATTGCGCATGTCACACACGTATCGGTGGGTAACGCTTGACGGCACATGGCGTAAATAATCAATCTAGTACATAATTCAATAATCGACAATTGACGGGTGCAACACTAATCAGAGAATCTACGCCAAACGCCTCTGTGGAGACCTACAACGTTACTGCTGCGATTGACGTCAACCTTAGCTCGTAACATTTAAGGGTAGGTTTCAAATGTTTTGTTTTTAGTTAACTTTGTGAAATCAGTCGTATAGAGGAGACAAGTGAAGTAGATTTGGGTTGGCGAGTGTTTGGTGACTTTGGATCTATATACATATTGATATATTCTTAGGATTATCGTGGTTTTCAAGTAGGGGCCCAATTTTACACTTTTATCTTCAGCTGCCTTTTGGAAGTTCTGATAAAATTGTTTTTTCCGCTAGAAGTAAAATATTGGTAAAAAATAAAGTGTAAATTCTCTCACTTTTAGAGGCTCTTGACTAAAATGTCCCAAGTAAAGAGGTAAACATAGAATAAAAAAATAGTGTCAGAAGCTAAGGTTCATATTTTGAGTAATAAAGGTATTTCTATGCAAAAGTTTCGGGTCATTTAAAATTTTATCAGTATCAGAGGTTTCTTAAATATTCAGGTACCACTAAACCTGGATTTACTGTATTTTACTTGCCATTTGATTTTTTTCGTTGTCGGAAGATATGAATTACACCGCCGTAAGTATACTTAGTATATTCTCTCACCACCTCACCGTGTGAACAGCCGGTCGATTCTGTAAACATGTCGAAGTGAAGGCTTGGGTGAAGTTTAGCACGAGGTGAGCTGTCAATCCATATAATCAAGATGGAATGACAGCTCACGCCGTGATCACGTGACATCTTGATTGTATGGAATTACAGCTCACCTCGTGATCACTTCACCCAAGCCTTCACTTCGACATGTACACAGAATCAACCGGCAGTGTCATTCCTTTTTGTTTGTATGGATGGACAGCTCACTTCACTTAAGCTGACACGGCGAGACGTTTATAAAATTGCACTGCTGTATTCATCAATATCAAATCGATTTTTCGTTTCTCCTCTACTTCACAATTCAAAAAAATACACCAAATCCCCCCCAAAACAGTAATTTACTAACAAAAACATAACATCCAGTGAATTTCGGTAATAGCGCCAATTTGTGCGATGTTCTTCTCGCCCGTTTATTGCGCGTCTTTATTTTGATAAGCCTCCGAGGGAAGTTGATACTTATTGCTCTGTATGTTTGTATGTTCTTGCATGATTGTTTTGGGTAGATTTTGCATATTTTTTAGGTTGGAATGTTATATTTGAAATTGTGTTAGAATTAGTCTTAAGTTGTAAATTGAAGAATCAGAAGATATTTTTATCGGTTTAAAGAAACTTTATTCCCAATAAAGACATATGTCACTTACTTGAGAACGATACTAAAAAAACATACATATTATATAGATTACAAAAAGTTCGTCAGCAGCGTTATAACTTTATAGTACTCATCCAATGCATTCATTTCTCCAGAAGTGACTGATCCGCAACTATGTGCTGGCTAAGTTGAGTTTTGAACGCATTGAAAGAGTGTACATTTCTTATACAGGACAGTAGTTTATTATAGAGTTGTGTTGTATCAAAAGTAAAAAGAAAGAATCGTGATTATATTAAAGGAATACGATAACTGTCTGGTATATTATTCATCACGCCAGAATAGTGAGGATGGGCGTCGTAGCCAAAGGCAGTCCAAAGAAACACTGGCGTGACGATTTAGACTCGTTTCTGACGGATTGGCCGGGGATGGAAAAAACAAAGTGCGTTGGATAGCAATGGGGAGACCTTTTCCCAGCAGTGGAACAATACAGAGCATGGAATAAAAATTAATAACAAGATCTGATGTTTGTATTGATAGACAAAGACTGGCTTCTTCATTGACTTTAACAATAAACCAGTAACCACGTTTAATAGAAGATCGCAGCCGGGTTTTCTCAGCTAATTCTCTTTGTGAACTTTTATTCAAAAACGGTTTATGTAATTGACCATGTTTATAGTTTTATTTAAATTTTTATCCTGAATTAAAACGTTAAAATTAGAATTTCTGTTAACACATACTCAACATTTTAGAACCCACATTATGTAAACTTTAATAGTGTGTAGTAACAGGTAGGGAGACTATTACCTATGGGAACCATTGCGACCCTTTTCTCTTAATTATTTTTATGACATTAACGGAAACGTATTTGCAGCCAAATATTTTGGAAAACGGTTTATTACGTAATCAAATCAACACGTTTAGTAAGACTTCCATTTAATTATAAATCCAAAAAAAAATATAGCAACCGATAGTTTTATGACATTCAACTTAAAAACTTATTAAACTGTAATGTAATTAACTGCTCATGGTAAAAAAGTTTGATAAGTTCTTAACTCCAAAATTCTCGATTTAGAAACTATTAAAATAGGACTTTTGACGTTATTGTGCATGAAAGATGTACTTTTATAAGCGTATTAAAAAAAAACCCGGCCAAGTGCGAGTCGAGACTCTCATACGGAGGGTGTGTTTGTTTTTTTTCGGTTTATGGTACGGAACCATAAACCGAAAAAAAAAACACGTTTCATGTATGGGAGCTCCCTTTAATTTTTAATAGAAATACACACTTTGTGAAAATTTCAACTGTCTACCTGTTACGGTTCAAGAGACACAGTCCGCTGACAAATAAACGGACGAACGGTTTCCGCTAGTTACCATTCGGGTAGGTACCGAACCCTTAAAAACAAACGTAAAATATTTTCAAAATCCTTTTTTACCTAACTTGAATTTTGGCAACCTATCAAATTAAATAAATATTTCAGCCACAAGGCACTTTGGCATAACCTATAAAACACCTATAAAAAGAAAACCAAAATTATTTTATTAATATGTCTACCGCCTCGGGATTGTCGGGACGTATTACGAGCAAGTGAAAAAATTGCTTTAAACTCGTATTTATCGCTTCCTCTGCAAGTGTAAAATTTCAAGGAAAAATAATAATTTTTCCTGTAATTTTCTGCAAAAATTGCACTGCAAAAATTGTTTAAATTTTATCAGGCAGGCGCTGGCTATCTGTTACGATTTAAAAGATACAGTTTTGTGACAAACAGACACACAAACGCCAACAGTCTATTAAGAATATCATTTACCCCGAACACCACTACACTCTTCTCAGTCCATCATTACGAATTCAGTTTATCCGAGCCAACCCAAGCGCAAAGACTAAACAAGAGAGTAGGCCACTTATGCACAAGCCGTCCCGAACGACCAATATCAATGTGAGGGGTACTGAATACAGAACGAGACATTAGTCCCACAAAATGCTCGAATGTTTAGACAATTTGCCTGTTTACTTTTATGTCTCGATTGTGTGCTCATATTATTTAATCTGTGTGCTAGGGTTGGTCGGTTTTGTTGTGGGGTGGAAGTAGTGAGTAGGTTAAGTAAGTAACGAACATTTTGAATAAATAATGGTTGAGCAGAAGTATTGTGTTGGTCTTAGGTTATTTTAAGTTTGTTTTATTGTTCAGCACATTTCAGGCTGTGTTATCCCACTGCAGATAAGGCTGTGTGCAATGTGCAGAATAGAGTAAAGACCAAATAAAAAACCGGCCAAGTGCGAGTCGGACTCGCGCACGAAGGATTTCGTACCATTATCTATAAAAACGGCAAAAAAAAATCACGTTCGTTGTATGGTAGCCCCCCTTAAATATTTGTTTTATATTATTTTTTTTCTAAATATTCTGTGGATATTTCAAAAACGAGTAAAAAATCACATTTTTTTTATTTTATTTAATATGGTTTTGTTCTTGACTCTAGTCTAGGTCATAGATGACAGAGACAAAGTCGACGATGGAGCGAGCTTACCCAGAAGAAGCCTGTTCACTCTAATTTTGAAGAGATTATGGTTGTATGCGTTCGGAAACACAGACGCAGGCAGAGAGTTCCACTCCTTTGCTGTGCGCATTATAAAAGACGTTTGGAAACGTTTAGTGCGAATTGGTGGAATAGCAACAAGGTAGGGATGGTAACTTGCAGTGCGTCTAGATGTCCGATGGTAGAAGGGGGCCGGTGGGATGAGATCGTGGAGTTCCTGGACACTCTCCCCGAAGTACAATCTGTAGAAGACCGACAAGCAGGCAACCTTGCGGCGATGAGCCAAGCTGTGAAGCTTGGCATCCACCAGTCTTACGTCGCCAATGAGCCTTTTAGCTCTGTGTTCCACCGAGTCAAGCGCGGCAAGTTGGTATTTAGCTGAGCCATCCCAAAGGTGGCTGCAATACTCCATGCAGGATCGGACTTGTGCTTTGTAGAGGGTTAAAAGCTGTCCAGGCGTGAAGTATCGCTTCACTCTATTTAGGATGCCCAGCTTTTTGGCCGCAGTTTGGGCTTTGTGCTCAATGGTGGCACCAAAGTTGAGACTGGTTGTCAACTCCATGCCTAGGAGCTCGAGCCGATCGGTTACAGGAACAG
>NDFZ01004607.1:0-65174 GCA_002192655.3 Mamestra configurata | reverse complement strand
CTTACGTCGCCAATGAGCCTTTTAGCTCTGTGTTCCACCGAGTCAAGCGCGGCAAGTTGGTATTTAGCTGAGCCATCCCAAAGGTGGCTGCAATACTCCATGCAGGATCGGACTTGTGCTTTGTAGAGGGTTAAAAGCTGTCCAGGCGTGAAGTATCGCTTCACTCTATTTAGGATGCCCAGCTTTTTGGCCGCAGTTTGGGATTTGTGCTCAATGGTGGCACCAAAGTTGAGACTGGGTGTCAACTCCATCCGGGGATTGCGGAAGTCGCATACGTTCCCGCGATTCCCGGCGTAGGTGGCAGATGGAACACCGGGGTGGTTTTAGTCAGTAAGAGTCTGACAGACCCCTCCACCCGCCCATTTCCATGAGGATTTCCCCCCGAGATCAAAAATGGGTGTCAACTCCATGCCTAGGAGCTCGAGCCGATCGGTTACAGGAACAGATGTAGGTACCCCGAAAAGTCGGAGTTAGGTCGAAACGACTCCTTTTTGCGGTAAAAAGACATGCTTGTGTTTTGGTGGCGTTAAAAGAGACCAGATACATTTGTTGAATGGGGCTCCCATACAACAAATGTATCTGGTCTCTTTTATATTTATTTTATTCTGTAGTTTAGTAGGTATTTGTTGTTAAAGCGGCAACAGAAATACATCATCTGTGAAAATTTCAACTGTCTAACTATCACGGTTCATAAGATACTTGCCCTAGCCTGGTGACAGACGGACAGCAGAGTCTTCGTAATAGGGTCATTTTACCCTTTGGGTACGGAACTCTAAAAATGGATGGACAGTATGAAAATTATTATGGCTACAAAGAGGTCTGACCACAGAGATGCATGGAAGAAACTGACACAGTAATTTAGGATAAGGGAAGATGAGGTTTAGAAGAAGTTTTTATTATTTTATTATGGTATTTTGATCATACACTTAAGAGCGTTTACTCCTCACGGTGTTTCATACAAACTTTCAAGTCCTAATTCTTGGAAATGAATGAACTGATTTTAGTGAAACTTTGTATGCATACGCTAGATATCCAGGTCTAAATGAAAAAATCGAAAAACAGTTTAGAGGCAGAGAGACAGCGATTCAGTTTTCTATAGAAAGTGAAAAATCACTCTATCTTTCGCACTGAACTCTTAAAAATGTTCTCAACTAACTTTTTAGACCTAGATATGAAGCATACCAAGTTTCATTAAAATCACTGAATTCATTTCCAAGAATAAAGACCTGAAAGTTTGTATGCAATACCGTAAGAAGTAAGCGCTCTTAACAACTATCGCCAAAATTTCTGAGAGTTAGACAGAATTTACTGTAGATATGCCATAGCATATCTACATACAAACAAAGACCATAGTCTTTGTTATAAGTATGACTTTATTTTGCCGCTGCTACATTGGTAGTGGGTGTCAAACTAGGCGTGATCGATGGTGCGTTTCCTTTGAAAGAGTAGGGCCAAATCCATCAACAGTATCTACAAAATAAGGACGGAATTTGCTTATCATTCACGAACATACAACACATATTTTTAGCTGCTTCACAAACAAAGGAAAGAGAAACAATATTTTAAACGTGATCCAAATCCCCATTGGAATTATTATACTTCCTTAAAACCGCTACATAATCCCAACATTACTTATAACACAATATTACTGTATTCTATCATAAACCGTCTCAGTCCTTGTATACGTAAGCGAAAACTTTATTTTGCTCTGTGTACCCTCGTAAAATACTGGGGGCCAATAATCTCTATTTATTAAACCTTCCCAGGGACTCGAGTTGACCATAAGTTTGTACATAACTGACTAACGAGATAACTTTCTTACGATGAGATGTCTGATATATACTAATCTGCAGGGTGAGGTGAGGATGTGGAAAAAATGGAGTAGAGGTTATAATATAAGGCCCCATAAAATAAATGGAAAAACTTTTAGAAATCATACAGACCACCAAAATAAGAACAATGGTAAAGATTATAAAAAGAAAAACGCATTAGATATTTAAAAGACAAAAAAAGCTTGCAACGAAAATACACTAAAAATGTCGGCAATTTATTATTTTAGGTCAATTTAAACACTTTATTTAATCAGTGTTTTTTTATTGGATATATTTGGTTTGACGTACTGAACGCTGTGTTAACATTTGTCCATCTATTTTAATGGGACCTTGTATTACCAGTTATTTGTCACATTACACCTGTTTGTTACTAGCTGAGTACATCAACACATGACAATTGTACTGATAGCAACAGGAAAACACATTAACGAATGATACTTGGTTTTCTTATTTTATAAAATTAATTTCAGACATCCTTATTTTTTTTATTAATCATACGTTTTTTAGTCATATGTGGCATATTATGTGGCAAAGTATGGGTTGTGGTGTACTAATATCCTGGGTAGTGATTGAGTTTGAATAAACTTAGCGTTTGAAAGTTTCAATATGGTCAGTCAAGATAGGTAATTTTTGTCTATATGCTCTAATCTTCTTCAACCGTCTCTCCAGTCTTAACAAGCAGCCGTTTTGCAGCTCATCTGTTTGTACTTATCTATTATAGAAATAGTGATACCACATCCACGTCCATCCACATCCATTGATGTCGAATCAAACAAGTTGAACGAAACATGGTGCTCGGCGTAAATTCATCCATCGTCCCGGATACCGAGTTAATTAGGAAATAAATGGAATACGTGAGACTTTTCGAATATGGTAGTTTGTGACTAGTTCGTATAGTTGGGGAGTGGCAGTTCTTAGGGTGAATAGGGTGACAGTATAAAGAAATGATTTTGTTTTGAGTTTTGTTCTTGGGGTGAGGTTTAATACGATACCTCGTTGGTACAATGGTTGCAAGTAACACTGCTGGTATAAGGTCTTAGGTTTATTTTATACGACCACAAGATCCTGCAACAAGTTAATAGGTAGGTTCATGCAGTAAATGTTAAGTTTCCTCGGTTCGGTCTAGCAAAGTACTATCGATTCATGGCAGCAGTTTTGCCTCATAATACTCAAAATCAAAATCAAAAGTCATTTATTCAAATTAGGCTGAGTGCCAGCACTTTTTGAACGCCAAAGTTCTACATAAAGACAGTCCCCCAAAACGCCCGCCCGTCACCACTTCCTAGTGTTTTAGCTGGGAAGAAGAAGTGGCGCAACAAACTCCCCAGCAACACATCTGTCTGTTGAGTTATAAGAACTATCACTTATACAAAGGTATGTAAGTAGTCAGTATTCTTANCAAAATTCAAAAGTCATTTATTCAAATTAGGCTGAGTGCCAGCACTTTTTGAACGTCAAAGTTCTACATAAAGACAGTCCCCCAAAACGCCCGCCCGTCACCACTTCCTAGTGTTTTAGCTGGGAAGAAGAAGTGGCGCAACAAACTCCCCAGCAACACATCTGTCTGTTAAGTTTTAAAAACTTGAATTTATTCAGTAGTATCCAAAGTAAGTTTACAATTTTACAAAACATGACACAGAAAAATAATATGTCGTAAAACCAAATAAAACTGGGTATGCTGGACATAGGTCCAAACATATAAACACGTAGGTACACGGCCATAGGCCTTTCGGCTGATATGATTATGATGATGATGATGATAATTGATTGAGTAACAGAACAACCTTCTTTCAAAGTTGTTTATTTGAAGAATATTTTTTTTATTTTTATTTTATTTATTTATTACACACACGTTTCCTTTGCCATTACAGATTACATCTAATGCGACAAAGTAACTTACAAAAAACTTTCTTAACTACATCTTACACGCTACATAGTACGTGGCCCTTGTGAACTCACCCAGTGTACAGGTGAATAAGTCTAATGCATCCGCCACCGTGTTGAGAGTGCGCAGCGCACGAGTCAGCGGTGCGCGCCCCAGCAGGTTAGTGCGCGCCCGTGGCACCACCAGTAGCAGCGGCCTGCGCCGCCGCTCCACGTACCTATCCGGTATACAAAACCCTATTTCTGATAGTATACCTGAGTTTTGTATACTGCCTCTAAGAACTTTAAAAAGATACGTTGCCAGTGCCACTTCACGTCTGATTTCTAATTTATAGTAGCCCACCATACCGAGACAGAACAAGGTAGGATACAGTAATGGGTATCCCGGGTATATCCCATACAGCTTTAAATACATAAATCGAATGAATTTGTTCTGTATCCGTTCGAGCATATTTTTGTATTTTATTTCACTCGGGCTCCAGACGGCCGCATTATATTCCAGATGACTCTTCACAAGAGCCTCGTACAAAGCCCTCAATGCATTGATGTTCGTGAAGTCATTTGCCTGACGCAGCACAAATCCCAGATTCCTGTACGCCTTTTTACAAACGTGTACCACGTGTTTGCGAAAGTGTAAATCACTGGTGAAATGAATGCCTAAATCCTTTACCTCCGTGACACGCTGCAGCGGCTCCCCATCCATGCAGTACTGGTGGTGTTGTGGGCTTCGTGTGCGTGTGAATGAAATCACCGAGCACTTTGATACATTAAAGTATAGCTTATTGCAGTGACTCCATTCATTAACCCTATCCAAGTCGTGCTGCAGCATGTCACGATCCGCAGTGTCTTTTATGACTGTAGACAACTTAAGGTCGTCAGCAAATAGCAGGCATGTTGACCTGACTACTTGTGGTAAATCATTTACCACAATAATAAATAGTAAGGGTCCCAAATTCGTACCTTGACTAACGCCCGATCTGGTGTAGTAGGGCTCCGAGAAATGTCCGCCACAGTCCACATACTGACTTCTATCTCGAAGATAACTGGCGAAGAACTTTACTGTATGAAGTGTGCAGCCCATACCTGCCAGCTTCGACAAGAGTATGTCGTGGTCGACTGTGTCGAACGCCTTTTTAAAGTCAAGATAGGCTACGTCTACCTGAAGCCCAGCGTCAACAGCTGGTACCAACTGTGTCATCAGGTGAAGTAAGTTCCCCGTTGTACCGCGTCCAGGACGGAACCCGTGCTGCGCATCAGACAAATGAGGGCCTATCTGTGCATAAAGGCAATTGTGAACAGCCATCTCAAATACCTTAGCTGGCGCGCTCAATACCGCGATCGGCCTGAAGTCACTGACATCCGTGCCACCTTGACCTTTCGGTATAGGTACCACCCGCGTAAGTTTCCAAAGACTCGGAAAGTATGCCACCGATAAACAAGCATTAAATATGTGCATCAAAGGTTCTATTAAAACCATGCGGCAATCCCTCAAAATGAAGGGCGGAATACCGTATTATCGTTATGTATTCCCGAAATAACTTGCACAATTGAATAAATGGTCTAGACACAAATATTCGAGAGCAATAATGCACCGTAGCCATTCAAGAACTTAATTTGCACAGCTGCTGCTGTTAAGAAAACTTCCTATATTTATATGTTACGATACGACTGCGGCACGTCGGAGGCATCTATTAAGGGTTATTTTATTTTTTTCTGTCATCTGGCTGTCATACACTGGATAGTTATTGCTTTCTAGCTGCAGTATTTGCGATGATAGTCTTGAATGAAAAAGACAAATTCTATTAACAATGAAGGTTGTCCAGACGCCGCTACTTTGAGCCTGTTTCACCACCTACGAAGAGTCCCCTTTAACTGACTTGGCACGTAATTACACACAATGGTTTTATGTACCTTCTTAGGGTCGGTTGATGTGATAACACTTGGGGAAGGCCGATTTCCAGCTATAGAAGTCTTTCGTCTGAAATGGTGATGATGGCGTCTGGCAATTTAAACATTGTAAAATCGACCCTTAGTCTATCGTTATAAAGGTTCCTCTATCAGCCACTATCTTTAAAACTCTGGTAAATTTTACTAGATGTTTAGTTACATCGTGAGACATAAAACTGTTCCGAAGACGCAGCTGCGGTTAGAACTTGTAATAGTGCAAGAGATGCCAACAAAACGGAAATATTAGGAAATGGGTAGTAGGTACATTACGTGCCCAATACGTGCGTTTGTAGTGGAAAAAAAAAACATTGTAGCGTAATACGATAGTGGAATACGTATTTTATTAAGATTACCCTTCTGTGATTGTACGTAATTTTTTTTTTTTTTTTTGCTTATCAAATAGGTAAATGAATGTCGATCAACTTCGAAAAATTGTGTGTGTTTAATATATCACGGATACCTAACAAGATCAATGACTTTTTCATCATTATTAGGTATCATATCAGACGAAAGACGTCCGCTGCTGGACATAGGCCTTTTGGTATGGCACTAAAAATAACTATTTTATTTACAGTATAAACAGTCTGGACATTAAACGGCATATAGTACAGTAAAACCAATAAAAACTATGTTTCCCTATATATTCACATGTACAATCGGAATAAAAAGAAAAAAAAATAAAAATTTGTCCAAATCGCTGAAAAATCATCAACTAAAAAATAGTGTCAAACATAAATAGTGGGTTATACAAATCGTTATTTAAAAATAACACTATATTATAAAAAATATAATTGACTTTAGTCACAACGATACAATGGTCGACAACTCGTTAAAATAAAACGTTTGAAAAACGTCAGCTGTGTTTTTTGAAACACATAGTCCATATGAAGTTTGGACATACAAGTAGTTACATAACTTCAGGACCCTGTAGGTAAACGTGCACTTGTTTTATTTCAGAATTTTTAAACTTTTGTTTCTTTGGTTTAGTTTCGTTAAAATCTATTGTAAACTAATGAGGGTCTATTTTAAACATTTCGGGTACATAATCCATCTCCTTGTATTATCCTTTTTACTGCCTCGTTGGTCCATACACTGCAAATCACGACTACTGAGCGAGAGGTCATAGGCTCGATTACCGTGTCGGGCAGACTATTAATGAGTTTTCTATCGGGAATTTTTCAATAGCAGCCCGGAGTTTGGAAAGTGGTGATGTAATACCCCAGTGCCTCGAAAAGCAAGTTAAACCATTGGCCCCGGCTGACATTTGTAGATCGTTGACTGTCATTATAGGTAGTCTAAAGCCAGAAAATCTGACAATATTCACGCCAAAGGTACCGTGTAACTCAGTAACTGGTTATGGAGGTCAGATCATCATATCAGCCGAAAGACGTCCACTGCTGGACATAGACTTCCCCCAAAGGGTGTGCCATAGTCGCCATACTTGGCAGACGGGTTGTCGATCGCAGTGTAGCTGTTGCAATAAACAGAGAATGCTGCTGCCCATTCTCTGGTGAGTCCCTTAGGCGCCTCTTACGACACCCACGGGAAGAAGTCTTTCACGTACGACACCATGCAGTACGGAGGTCAAAGAGGCGGTCTCTTTATGGAAAATATTGGTACTCAGGTGTATCCGGTTTGACTGAAAGAAACTGAAACTGCAAACATTATCAGGAAAAGGCCAGGCAGATACAAATATAAATTGGTACACCACAATTTATATAAAAATATAGTTTCCCTTTAAATAACTTTTTTTTTTAAGGATGAGAAATCATCAAATGCCTTCTTCCGTTCTGGGTGGAGCGGAAGGGCAAGTCAGTCACTCTTACTGACTAAGACCCATCCGTGTTCCTCCTAAAGTCCTTTGCATTCTAGGGCCACGGACTCTTTCGAACAAATTCCGCAACCATGGCAGGCTTTGGCCCTAATGAACCCGTCTCCTATTTTGACATCTCTTTGAGGCGCGCGTGGAACACAACGCGCCGTCGACCCGGGCCTGTTTGTGATCGGACAGCGAGCCATCCAACGCTCGCTGTCGCAGGCTTCTTGAATAAAAGCAAGGCAACTTCAATAAACTTTTTACTTTGCTTTCTGCTTCAAATACTCTTAACCTTCTACAGCCAAAGGAATATATTTTTATATAAGAAAAGTTCAACGAACAACAGCTACTAAAGTTAGTTTTTAATTAACAAACTGGGTTCATTTAATAGTTCTTAGCCGGTTAGTTAAACACGCATAAGATTTAATCAGCGCTTATTAACTTTTCTTGTGTTAATTACAAATCCAAAGGGCGACGGCTGCAGTCGTAGTTAAAGTGTATAGCAAAGTTAACTGGAAGTTATACCGATAGGTTGCCTCAATTTGTAGGAGGTAGCGGAGAAAATTTTATTTGTTGTCAAATTGCAACAATACTTAATTAAAACTGCCTTTTAAATTCCCAACTCTTAAAGTTTGTTAGAAATTGAAAACTCACTCAAAAAGAAAGAATGACTTTACACTTTCTGTAAAAAGCTTAAAATTGACTTCTCTGTCTCTGTAACCTTTATTTATAAAAAATCTGCTAACTTATAAGGCCCAGAAAGTTTAATGGAAGTCTGTTTATCCTTTTCCAAGACTTGAAAGATTATATGAAATACCGTGAGGATTAAACGCTTTTAAGACCTTGTATTTGCTTGTAATACAGATAAAATATCAAAATATTCGCTCAATAGCCGGCTCTAGCTCGTTTTTAGAGCTTCGAACATTTGTTAATAATGGAACTATTATAGGATCACTTGAGTGTCTGTTTGCCTGTCTGTCGGTCTGTCACAGCCACTTTTCTACAAATCTAATAGACCAATTCTGTTGAAATTTGGTACACATGAATTTATGTGACTCGGAACGGACGCATTACAAAAATAAATACATTTTGAGAATGGCACAAACTTAATTTAGAAATAAACTGTACCGTGTTTGATATCGAATGAAAGTATTTATCGTGAGGGTTTTAATGATTTTTTTTATAATTTTAAAATAAATAGTTTAGAACTTTTTGAGATATTGGATGAAAAATTGCAGGCAGCCTGGAAAAGATCGCGGAATGCGATAAGGCGGCCAATCGTAGGTTTTTTAGTTGAAATTTTCCTTTATGTATTTTTAATTTGGCGTACAATTAAGTATATTTCAATAGAAAAATACCACCCCCCTTCCAAAACTACTGAGCCTCAAATATTTACGTGCTTTCCGAAGCACGGAGGAGCCTCGGTATGTTAAGATGGTCACCCATCCACAGACCAACCTCGGCAAGCGTTGCTTAACCTGGAAGATCGGCCCGTGCGGCTTTTATAATTTAGCCACGAACTTCTAGGTTGCTGGGTTGCTGCCTAAATACCCTGAAAAGATAGCCAGGAAAATGATGAATATTAATGATGAATATTGTACCGGAAAATGACAGGTACTTGGAGCAGGTCTTTGACTTTATCCTATAATTAATCTGCTTTTGTGACCACCTCAACCCAGTTGAAAACAAGATACACCTTGGCCTTGACTGGTGTCAGGTTTTTAAATCTTCAGCTTGTACGGTGAACGTACCTTCATGGTTTTTCAAAAGTTTGGTAAATAATGAGCAGAAATCGGAATAGGTAGAATATATTTACATAATTTTCGTGGAAGTAAGTAACATAGAGTTAATAATACCTCCTGTACAATCCCGGAATCATAAATGGAACCATGACAATTACCCGGGATTATAAAAACATGAACTGAACTTTGAGTATAGTAACAAATTATTAATTTGAAGAATCGAAAGAAGAAAGAGTTGTGCGAAAACAAAGCTACTTAATTTAACAGTTTTAGTAGGTAACTGAACTCCAAAATAAGATTCTTCAACATAAAAATTTTGTTCAAATGTAGGTATTCAAAGCGCAATAAGTAATTTGCAATATCTTAAATCCCGGGACACAATCGTCATGTTTATGGTTCCGGGATTTTAGTGGAGATATTATCAACTTTATGTTACTTACTTCCACAAATATTAGGTAAATAATATAGTCTACCTATTCCGATCTCTGGTAATGAGTGGCGCAATAAGTAGGCTCGCATCTTTGCACTACGCGCGACCTACATTAGAATGGTTGACGATCATGCAGCGCATGGATGGTGCAGTTTTGCATCAAAATTTAATTTAGTTTTCTAATAGACATGGTTTGGTTCGGACAACTTGCAGTTTCTTTTTTTATTCAAGCTTGACTCATTGATATTTTACATTTCACTGATATTTGCACTTATTATGTCATTAATATAAAGGTGTATTCACATTTGCAGCCTACACAGCTGCTGTTCATATGGTAGACTTTTTCTCTTATAACTTGCAGCAAACACGGCACCGTTGGGTGAGAGCAGCCATTAACTCTGTTATGGGATGGGTAAACGAATTTTTTTTCTTGTTCCCGTACTAGCCACTAAGCGGCGTGCTAGTGTTCGTTTTTTCAAAACAGTTAATAGCCTCCTGGATAGTAAGGTTTTTTTAAAGCGTAGAATTTTGCAGCGGAAAATATAAGGTGTATACAGCCAGTCTGTTATTTAAAGGTTCTTAATTGTTTTTGTGGTGCGTAGTGTAGGTTCGTTATTTTTTCTAATTTAAATATGAAAATATGCTAATCTCGTTTCGTGAGTTTCGCTCATAGTATTAAAATCAATGGTCTCATTCATTACCTTTGGATAAGATTCGGATAAGGTCAAGGAAATTTTATGGAAAATAAATAAATTCGTTTTAAATGTAGTAGTAAGCGTCTTTTCAAACAAGGTGAAACAAATCTTGAAGCAAATGCAATGAACTAACGGGCAATTTTTTTTGTATTTTTAAAGGGCGTTTGAATCCGTGTCGAAATCGCAAACTGTCAAGAACACCAAATTTTCCCTACATTTTGACAAGTCTTTAAGGTTCCGTATCCGAAGGATAACCAATGGAACCCTTTTACTAAGCCTTCGATATCCATCCGTCCGTCTGTCTGTCTGTCTGCGGGCTGTATCTCAAGATCCGTAATAGGTACCTAATTTCCACAGAGTGTGTATTTCTATTGCCGCTATAGGTAACAAAAAATAAATAAAATCAAAGGGGATACATACAAGAAACGTGTTTTTTTCGGTTTATGGTACGGAACCCTTCGTTACCGTGTTACCCAGTTAATGGGTTGTGGAGGTCTGGTAGGCAGCCGCTCCACGTAAAACACTGGTATTCAGCTGAATCCGGCTTGACTGGAAGCCGACCCCGATATAGTTGGTACGGAACCCTTCGTCTGAGAGTCCGACTCGCACTTGACCGGTTTTTTACATTGATTGTCGCTAAGATGATTATTGCGACTTGAATTTCAACACTTTACACACGAAAGAATTTTATCGGTCTTCAATAGAATAAAAAAAATAACGACAGAATGATTGGAGTGGCAAACGTGTGTCGGAAACACAGAGTTGGAAATCAAGCAGCATATGAGCCAATGACCTTGTCCTCATCAGGTCATTGGCTCACAGGCTCACATGCTGTAAGAGAAGCACAGGCCGCGTCTATGTAGCGGCGCTTTGGGGAGACATTATCTCTTCTCATCATCTGCCTAGCCTTTTCCCAATTAGATTGGGGTCCGCTTCCAGTCGAACCAGATTCAGCTGAAGGAGAGACATATGAGTTCAAATCAAAAAACTTCTTTTGGTTGTTTATTTGTTTTTTAACTCTGACTTCCGAAATTAAAGAATATTATTTTTCACTTTCAGTGGTACCCTTCTAACAACAACACTGGAAAGTCACAGGAAAACAAAATAGGCAATTTCGTTTACTTGGATGACATATTTTTTCACACTATTTTGATTTAATAACCAAACTACTAGACTGATTTTGATTAAATTTCAGTGGGACCAATCGGAAAGTATAGGTCCTTTCACAAAACAAAAATATTTTTTCAACTCGGTTTATAAATGACGGAGTTATGAGGTAACAAACATTAAAAAAGAAGACAGTCAAAAAATAGAACCGAATTGAAAACCACATTTTTTTTTATGTCGGTTAAAAAGTAATTTATTCAAATTAGGCTACGAGCCAGCCAGCACTTTTTGAAAGTCAAAGTTTGACATAAATACAGTCCCCGAAACACCTGCCCGTAAGTGAACGTTGTGACGATGATGATGATAAATGCTTTCGGGTATTTAAATTAACCACTTTTTAATTATTATTTTACCAAAAAACTACTTACCAAAGACATCATTGAGCCATTCCAACACCAAGGCTTTTCTTTTCCTGCCATGTTTTCTTGCACCCACTTTTCAACAAGATAGTTAGTTTTCCTCGGAGTTTCAACTCGTACCGTTGACGAGGTTATCAGCGAACAACTGCGAAGTGTTGCGTACATGTTTCGTGAACGTTATTCCTTGCAAGATTGTTAAAAGTTTTGCTCGAACATAATACGAGTTGGCTGTGTTTATGACGTTAGATTTTAGTTGGAGTATCTTGACGGATAGATGGTTGAAGAAGTATAGTTTTTGGACGTACTGCTGAAACATAAGTTAGCTCTTTTAAGTTGGATTTTCTTCTTACATGTGGCAGTAACAGTTACTTAGAGGAAAAATAAGTATTTTATTTAAATATTCAAACTTTATGCACACGTCAAAATAATTAAACAGGTGGGCTTGAATGGCTAAGTTATTTTCAATGAATCTACTAAAACACATAAACATGTACTAGATCAGTCATCATCATCTGCCTAGTCTTTTCCCAACTATATTGGGGTCGGCTTCCAGTCAAACCCGATTCAGTTGAATACCAGTATTTTACGTGGAGTGACTGCCTACCAGACCCCCTCAACCCATTAACTGGGTAACACGGTACTACTTGGCAAGACTGGAGTCAGATTAACTGGCGTCTGACAATACGTAACGACTGCCAAAGATCTACAAATGACAGCCGAGACCAACGGTTTAACGTGCTTGCTGAGGCACGGAGGAAACTCGGTATGTTAAGATTGTCACCCATCCACAGACCAACCTTGGCAAGCATTGCTTAACCTTGATCGACCCGTACGGCTGTTGTTATTTTAGCCACAAGCTCATGAGGAGCTTGATCAGTGAAGCATGAAAAAAAAACAACAGACATTTAATAATAACATAATCTTCTTTTTATACCTATCATTCATATTAGTTACCTAAGGTGACAGTGTCTTAAGACAAAAGTCCTGTGCGTGTTGCCAGTGATGACTTATGAAATCGAAATGTCGCTCGTAATGGGCTTTGGAGTTTGGAGATGGAGTTTACTTGCGTGATCGAATCAGGAATGATGATATCCGTAAGAGAACCACCACACGTAAGTAATAATAATAATAATAATAATAATATCTTGGGACAACTCACACACGGTCATCCGATCCCAAACTAGGCAGAGCCTGTGCTATGGCAACCAGACAACTGATAAACATACTTAGATATTTCTAAATACATACATATTATAGACAAATTACACCCAGACACAGAACAAATGATCATGCTCATCACACAAAGATTTGTCCTGGGTGGGAATTAAAACATTAAATATTATAGACACCTACACTTTTTACCGGTTCACAGTTCGAAATAAATACGAAGGCATCATAATTTTAATGATTGTGCCTACTAGTGATTAAAAGCGACGTTTTTAAAAATCTGGATAGAACAGAAGGCTCCCACAGATCCCGGACGCGAGAAAATACTAAGGAAAAAAGTCTTTAAATTTCGGTGCATTCGGTTCAGTCGTGTGATGAACAATTTAAACGTCGAGCAATTTGTTAGAGCCAAGATTTAAACTGCAATTAATATCGTATTTTTTAGACCTAGTTCTGGTTTAAAAAAATGGTAGGCACAAACATTAATGTATGATGAATTGATGTTAAGACACAATTCAAAAAAATTAATAAACCATATGCATATATTATGTATGAACGTCTTCAGGGACGTTTATATATGCATATGGTTCGATTCTCAGATCCCAATTTTTTATTTGATTTATTTAACTGAGATTTCCAAAAACAAAAACGGAAAGACATGGCTTCAGAAAATACAAATTCATTTTTTTTAATAGTCGCTGTATTTATTTATTTATTTATTAAGAGCACTGCCACATCATATACATATTATTATAACATAAAATATTATAAAAAATATTTGATAAGTGGAATCAGAATGAGAGAATCAGAGTTGAAAAAAAAGAATGCACGTGACAATAATAGCGTACCTACATAACTACATACTAACATTTACAACTCCTCAACTCGATGATAAAACACAATTATTAAAAAATAATAGAATACAATGAAAATTAAAATTAAACAATGAATACAATATAAATGTCTAATATATAATATAATAGAAATGTCCAATTATTAACAATAACATAAAATAACAATAAAATACTCACAAACAATTAAACTACAGTTTAAATTACAAATTAGGGTACACTTTTAATTTTGTTTTCACGTCAAGAGAAGTTGTAGCAGCGAAAACGATTGGAAAAAATGATTGAGACACGTCACGTAAGATTTCAGCGCATATCAATACCAGACATTTCCTACTTTTTGACAATAATTATCACTTGATAGAAAGTTACTTTGTTTTTCGTTCCGTCAACCTGTATGTCTTCTCACGAATAAAGAATTGAGATAAAATCTCCACGAAACGGTCAACCGGAAATACGTAAATCCAGCGACTGTTCTTTAACTCGAACGGAGCGGACTTAAAACTGTCTCCTCTCAGATAATGACGGTATTTCCTGCTTGACAGATTTCACGGTTGAATGAATAATAACAATCTGCTGTTGTCTTTACTTTCTAGGGTTTCAGTTCGACAATTCCAGGAATTTAGTTTAAGGTGTACTTTAGTGATATTAATTACGACGGATTTTTGTAATTTAGTGATAGGTATCACAGTCACAACTCTTACCAATGGGTACCAATATTGGAAGAGTTGTGACTGTCAAGATTTTATCTTGCGGTATTTCAGCTGTCAAATTATTTAGGATTAATTTCATTTCAATCTTAAATTATAAGTCGAATCCCCAATTTTTGAATTGTTAATTTAAAGTTAAGGACTTGTTGAAGGAGTTTAATGTTTTTGAAAAGTTCTCATGCTTAATTTCTGCAGTTTGACGAGTTCTCAAATTAGAAATTGTTAGGGCATAGAATGAGTTTTTTATTTTTACACAAGTCCTTTTGTAAATAATTTTGGGTTTTTAGAATAGGTACCTAGGTACAGTTTTACTTGAGTGACACTGGTTTCTCACAATGGGCCTTATCAGAAGGCTTAAAGTCACCCAAAGGGCAATAGAGAGGGCAATGCTCGGAGTTACCTTGCGTAATCGAATCAGGAAAGATGATATCCGCAAGAGAACCACGGTTACCGATATAGCCCGAAGAATCGCCAAACTGAAGTGGCAGTGGGTAGGGCACATTGCTCGCAGAACAGATGGTCGATGGGGCAGAAAAATTCTAGAGTGGCGACCGCGTACCAAAAGATGTATGTAGAGTTGAAAGGCCTCCCACAAGGTGGACCGATGACCTGGTGAGGGTCGCGGGTAGGCGATGGATGCGAGACGCACATGACCGGTTGTTGTGGCGAAACTTGGGGGAGGCCTATGTCCAGCAGTGGACGTCTTTCGGCTGATATGATGATGATGATGACGGTGACCCAGTTAAAAGTCAAATAATTTCATTTAATATTACATAAACTTAACTATAAAACCGTTTTACATCGCAATTACATAAGCGACATTATATTAAATTATTACAGCGGTTTGGGAAAACTACCATCATTGGTACGCCAAATTTCACTCAGCGGCATAATAAAGTCTAAAACTTTAGTGTACATAAAATTGTCATTTTAAAGTCTTTATAACTTGCCCCAAGGGACTTCAATAGCCACGTTTACGGCTAAGAATAGACCTTCTGTAGTTCCCACAAGTGTCATAAGACCTTACTATTAGGTAAATGGGTACTATCATCATCTGAAATTTTTACCAAAATAATGCAAGTAGTAATAATTATTTATATAAGTGTTAATTGTTCGCTTTATATTTAATTAATGTACTGACGTTGATACGCAGGTGCAAGTTGCTGGCAATGATAGTCAGATGCCATTACTTTTAAGCTTCATTAATTACTTAAATGATAATTTTATACAAATAATTAGATGTCAATGAAACACAAATAAAACCAAACATTGCTTCAAAACACTTACAATAAATCTAAGAACAAGCATTATAAGTAATACAAAATCTTAATAATTTCTTCCGTATTTTAATCTATAGAAATACTCCAAGCCTTCAGAATAAATTCAGCTGCTCGTTCTGCGATCATCGTGACAGCACCATTGATATTACCGCTCACTTGAGCTGGCATGATGCTTGCATCGACCACTCTTAGGCCATTAAAGCCCTTTACTCGCATTCTTTTGTCAACAACCGAGCCCATAGCACACGTGCCCGCATAATGCCACATAGAGCCAGACATTTCCAATGCATAACACTCCCAGAATTCAATACCAGACTTGCCTGAACACACACCCATATCAACCAGCGTCGCATTCACGCTTCTAAAATATGTCGTGTTTAGCACTGAGGCGAGATCTGCCAAGCACTCACCCATTAGCTTCAAGTCTGATTTATCGCTATACATTCCGGTGTATATCAGTGGAGCGATAGTAGGATCAGTGCTTGCAAGTAAAACCTGGCCGCGCGATTTTGGCATCAACAAATTAGGTGCTGCAAAAAACGTTGTCCTGTTAATACCCGCTGCATAAAACCTATTGCAGATATCATCTGAGTACTTGAAAACGTTGACACAGACTTGCAAAAGAGCTGGAGAATCGTGTGGGAGAACTAGGTTGATAGTCTGGTAGTCGGGATAAGTCTGTGATTTGTTTAACGCAACGTACCCAGTTGTTATTGGTAACGGAAAATGGTACGGGTTTACAGAAGGGATAGGTCCATGACTTTCTTCCATCTGCATTAGCAGTATAGCTAGATAGTGATCCATTAAGTTTTGACCGACCGGCAGATCAGCAACCACCGGGATTCCTAGAGATTCGAGATGTATCTTAGGTCCTATGCCTGACAGCATTAACAGCTTGGGACTATTAATACTACCAGCTGACACAATGACTTCCTTCTTCGCATACAGTTCATTCGTCTCACCAGTAGACGTGGTCACTTGTACACCTACAGCGGTACCGTTATTGATCAAAACTTTCGTTGCTGTAGTAGACGTTGCAAGGCAGAGATTTGAGCGTGATTTTGCTGGTCCCAGGTAGGCGATTCCATTGGTCTCACGAACGTCATCACCGAGTGTTAACAGAGGTTCAGTATAGCCAAGAAATGAAGTCTCCGACGTTATGTCATCCACGATTCTGTGTCCTAACTCTTTAAATGCAGCCAAATAGTTAGCATTACTAGAACTTTTTTGCCTGGTTATTTTTAACATACCATCAGTACCGTGAAGTTTGGCGTAAGGCGAATCTAGCAACTCTGGGTCGGTCAGATTTTCGAGTCTTTTAAAGTGGGTCAAAACGTTTGCATAGTTCCAGCTGTTATCGTTTAAGATCTTTGCCCATTGATTGTAGTCATTGGCTGCTCCTTGTAGGTATATCATGTGGTTGCTTGCCGTGGTGCCTCCTAGCATTCTGCCTTGCTGCAACTTTATGTGGGAGTTCTGAAGGTTTTGTGCTGTGTAATCGTCGTTCACTGACGTTAGGTTAGAATCGTAGATCGAGCTGGGAAGAACTGCGAATGTGGCAGGCATCTGCAAATGCATTTAAATATGTTAATACAACAAAAAGTCAACACTGACTTTTTGTTGAGGTTTCGTACGCCTGGTATATCTCACACAAAAACAAACAATTTGATCGCTTTAAATTATTAATTTAGACGCTTTGCTCAGAACGGTAATGATTTTAAAGTATACAGTTCATTTACTACTAAATAAATATGGTAAGCTGTACAATCCTTGCAAAATGTTCGTTATCTTATTCTAATGTTATTTCGTGAAACGTACGAAATTACTGTGGGTAGCGTTTTTCGCCTTAGTTAATACAAATACATAACTACTTTTTCTGAAATGCTGTAATGTATACCTGTTTCTTTTTGTCACAAAATAAAACACGTCAATTTAGGAGAAATCTTCGAATGCGGCTGTTATATTAGTTGATTTTTAAGCTGTGTATCAGAATATTATTCCAAAATTAGCAAATGAAACTTGTGATACTTACCTCTGCCTCAAGTGGTGCATATGGTCCTTGCTCAATCAGCAAAACGTTAACACTGCTATTTGCTGAAAGTCTGTTTGCAAGAACTGATCCTGCTGCGCCTCCGCCCACGATGATGAAGTCATAGGAAGTAGCATCTATCAATGAAGTGCAACGCAAAAAAAGTGTAAAAATGTTTTATAATCTGCTTTTTATCGCTGAAAGACGTCCACTGTTAAACATAGGCCTCCTCCAAGAGTCACCGCATCGACCGGTCTTGTGCGTCTCCCATCCAGCGGATAACCGCGGCCTTCATCAGGTCATCGTAACAGTTTATCATGAACATAATCACTAATTAGACTTGCCATTCTTTTGTTGTTATTTTTTTTTGCCCATCCATTTAATTTTAGCAAACAAGCAAATTATTGTATCATGTTTTATGAAAAGGTTAAAATGACATGTTTACATGTCAACCTTTTTTGGTCAGTTTATACTAGACGAGGCCTTTAGAATGCAGTTTTAATAAATTACAAAGGATTTACAGAGAGTTGATAAACATTTTTACATACCAGACATATCTTGAATGCCACTTCAGAGTACAACTCTCCGAGGAGGAGGCAGAGGTCAAATAGTAGATACACTCACATTTCCTCAGTAACGTTAGTCTAGTCACTAATTTACAATGCTATTACATCAATGACTGGAAATCTATACATGTCTAGAGTCTCTCACAAGAGGCTCTAGCTATATATTTAATAGATAGCTTGACAAATAAATAAACAGAAAATAAAATTATATTTACTGGTGAGAGTGCAATCAGGTGGATAGCGCCATGCTGTGAGTGCCAGAGAACTGACCACCGTTAGTGCCATTTGCACTGCCTGTATTTCAGATAAAGCCACAGCTGCAGCTGACATGACTGAAAAATCAAAAGTTTTTCACCCATCACAATTCATCATCAAGCAAATAAACTCAAAAAATGTGTGCAATTTTGTTTTTCAAAATAGTCACATAAACTCACTGCTTTTTCTTTGATGTCGCCTGATGTCTTGATGATAATACTACTCGGCGGCAACGATTCTTTTACTATTTATATGAAAATTTTGGGACGTACGATGTCGACTTGATATTATCTACTTTGCGGAATATTTCATCAAATCAGATTAAACTCTTTCAATTTAATTAAACAATAGTAAATACACAGATAATTATCTCAGACTAGTAGAATACATTAACTAGGTTTATAATTTATTCGTATCTAGATACTAAAATCAGTCCTTCATCTCTCTTTTTTATCTGTCATCGTTATATATTAGAATAAAGGATTATTATCAAAATTTATCATGTCCCTTGCTAGCAAACTTAATTTTATTTCTGCTGGTATTGCTTTGTTGTACCTATTAGTATATAAGTGTGTGCTGTATATAAGTGTAATGTTGGGTGCATTGTGCTCACATAATATAATCAATTGATCAATTGATGTACCTATGTATACAAAATATTGTAAAACTTATATGAGAAACGAGTAAGTATGGAGTTTCTTGTCCGTTCTTCTCCATAAGAATCTACCTCTTGCGAATGGACAACTAGAGTCATTTATATTTTAATTTGAAACTGTAAATTTGACGTTCAAAAGTGCCTTTTAATGGTCTAGTTGAAATGAATGAATTGACTTTGACTTCGACTTTGAATCTTTCTAATCAAATAAAAAACTTATCAGTTCATGACTCAGTCTTATTTCAATTCGCTACTTAGCAACCGGTTAATTCTCCGGCATGATTCATACGGAGGGTAATGTTTTTTGCCTTGCATATCCAGTTTACATCTGTTATCTTCTTTTTTCTTCTTGTCATTAAAAATGTCTGGCAATGGTCTAAGTGAGATCATCATTCAGATTAGCAAAAGAAAACTCATTTTTGTGTATTATGTAAGAAAACTAATAATTTAAATGCAATGTTAGTTAAGATATAACTTTATTTCTTTAAAAACAATAACTATAGATGAATAAACAATTAAACAGTTTAAGCAAATGTTAATTTCTTTACAACAACATACGTCTTGAATAATGAAATATGTATAAGGAACCTCAAACTCTTCTTAAACCTTCGTCGTATCATCTTGATTTAACATTCGCCGAGGATAAGTGCGGCAGCGCGCTCACCAATCATAGTCACGGCAGCGTTGATGTTGCCACTCACTAAGGTAGGCATCACACTCGCGTCAGCAACGCGCAATCTCTCCACGCCCTGTACCAACAAGTTGCTATCTACAACTTTACCCATTGCGCATGTTCCCGAATAGTGCCACATAGTAGAAGACATAGCCAAAGCATAACACCCCCAAAATTCTGTACCACTCAATCCAGTACATAGTCCCGTATCGACAAGCTTTGCATTGTTTTTTATAAAATATGTTGTGTTCAGCACTTCCGTAAAGTCCACCAAGGAATCAATCATCAGATCCAAGTCATCGTCATCAGTGTATGTACCAGTGTACACAAGAGGTTCCACGGCGGGATCAGTACTAGCTAGCGATACATTTCCGCGAGAGTTTGGCATCATCAGATTATGCACCACAAATAACACCGTCCTGCCAACGTTAGCTGCGCCGAAAGCATTGCAAACGGCATTAGAATACTTGAAGGAATTGACGCAAAGCTGCATCATTGCAGACGAATCGTGAGGAAAAACGAGGTTAATGTCCTGGTAGTCAGGATAAGTCTGTGATGAATTAAGCGCTGCATAGAGAGTAGTTGTTGGTACAGGAAATTTATACGGGTTGGCCGCAGGAGTTGCAGATGTGTCAGATTCCATTTGAATTACAAGTACGACCGAGGGGTGGTCCATCAGGTTTTGACCAACGGGCAAGTCAGCGATGACCGATATTCCTTTCTCTTCGAGGTGAGCCTTGGGTCCAATACCAGACAACATCAGCAGTTGAGGGCTGTGGATCGCACCGGCAGATACAATCACCTCATTGTTCGCGTACAGCTCTAAAGACTCACCGCTAGCTGTGTACACTTGCACACCAACGGCAACGCTATCTTTGATCAAAATCTTCGTGGCTGTGGTAGATAGAGCAACGCATAGGTTCGAGTGGGACTTAGCGGGAACCAAGTAGCCAATTGAGCTACTCTGACGTAAATTATCGCCAATGGTAAACAGAGGGTTTGATGCACCGAGAGATGAAGTGAGCGATGTCGTATCATCAACAATGGCATGTCCGAGCTCCTTAAATGCGTTTAAGTAGTTATTGCTTTCAGCTGATATTTCTCGTTCTATTTTTATCATGCCATTAGTGCCGTGTAGGTCAGCGTAGCTGGTTGCAAGCAACTGTGGGTCAGTCAAATTTTCAAGTTTCTTGAAGTACGGAAGAACATTTTCGTATGACCAACTGTCATCATCTAACATCGTCGCCCAAGTATCGAAGTCATGAGGATCTCCTTGTACGTGTATCATGTGGCCGATATTACTGCTACCGCCAAGCATCTTTCCCTGCGTGAGACTGACGATGTGGTTTTGCAGGTTTTGTGCTGTATAACTGTCATTTACAGACGATGTGTCGTAGTCGAAAGATGTCCTCGGCATTGATGTAAACATCATTGGCATCTGTGAGGAGAAAAAAAAATCAAGTCTGTTGCGTTGACAGGTAGTAGAAATGTGTTAAAAACTTTAGTAAACAACATTATAAAGTAATTAAACAGATTAAATTTTATAGGTGAGTACTGGCCGGTGTTACGGGGCGTAATGTAACATGTTACAAAGCAAGCATTCGTGCAGTCAGTGTGTGGAAACGAGTACGAACATGTTGCGTATGTGTTTTGTCCCAGTACAGGTGTGGGGCATTTTTATTCAGAACTACTTAGTAGATTTTTTTTACAAAATTACGGTACTCTAAAAACGTAAATAGATGAGTCAAAAATAGGGGATCTTTTATAAGTCAAACTTATGTATCTTGGAAATGGAATACTAGCTCGAATCTGAATGTATCCTTTTCATAAAACTTACCTGCGATTCGAAGGGTGGATATGCCCCAGTTTCAAGTAAGAGAATATTCTTGCTGCTGTCGGCGGCCGAGAGTCTGTATGCAAGAACTGAGCCTGCAGTGCCACCGCCCACGATAATGTAGTCATACTCAGAACCATCTGAAAATTATAAACAAAAATATTTAATTTAGCCAGAAGCACTTATTTCAAGCCTGATTTGTTTTATAAGAATAATTAGGTAATAATAGTTAATAGATTGAAAAAAAAATTAAGCGCGTAACTTAGTAACGGCCCGTTTCAATAACCGCCGGCCGCTATACATACATTGCAGATGAGGAAAGTGTCATTTTTAACAATTAAAATAATTGTTTGTTTCAAACCTGATTAGAAATATTATACCTCAGTCATTGCACTATAATTACTCCTTATATTTATATTGTCCTTATTTAACATGTAACATTCATTCTAAATGAAAAGGCCGATCACAAGACGGAAAATTGTAGTCTGTCAAACTTACTTGTAAGAGTGCAATTGGTTGGGTAACGGAAAGCAGTAAGCTGCAGGGCAGTTAAAAAACTCAGTGCTGATTGCACCGCACTTATGGAAGTTAAAGTATCAGCCGTAGCGTCGGTCATAACTGAAACAAAAGAAAAGCACTGTTCAGTGTTCAGTTGTGTGTTCGGTTGTAGTAAGCCATTCCTACAAGTTATTCCTACGGCTATTACGGCGGAATTAGGGAAAAGTGTTTCCAAAAATTTTAAATACTGGAAGTCCAAAATATATAAAATTCACTTCTATTATCAAAATGTAATTAGATCAATTAAAAAGACAATCACAAGGGCCCTTGTACTCACAGCCTTTTCAAAAAAAAATCGAAACGGCTGTTTGACCCCGTGGTAGACCCCGACTCCCGTGACCCAAGAACTGGCTTTTACTTTGGCCCGAGGCTAAGCCATTCAATGTGGCAATGCTGCCAGTCTCTTGGGTACAATTTTAGCTGATAACATTGAGGACGAATTTTTTATCCGACATTTTAGTTTGTTGTAAGTTTAGTTTATTTGTTAATTTTAGTTATTATTGTTAATTTGTTCAATCGTTATTAGAGACATTGTAACAACGATAACAATCAGTGGGTCTACAACCAGGTTCTTTGTCCATCTGGTACTAGAATGGTATCGTTAATCAAGAGCAGTATTAGTAAATAAATTTACTAAAAATGTACATGGATAAGAAGATGGAATATTAAACTTTATAATTCTAGAATTCTCCCGGTATCGGGTTTTTGAAGATCTGACGGTTGTTAACGCAATAAATTGCTAATAATGATTACTGTTGCATCTTGGTACATACATGGGTTATTATTAAAAGTTGTGTGTGTTGTTGATGGAATTCGGTTAAAAACAACAAACAGTAAAAAAAGAGATTGAAAATTAAGTGAAGGACTTACTTGTTTCTGTTCACTGCTGAAGACCCGAAGTGAAGATGCCAATTGATGATCTTTGCTTAGTATTTATACCCAAAGTGGGCGCAAGACACGTCTGAACAAATACTTGTACAGGTGCTTAATTTAAAATAATTCATATCTTTTAGATATTATTTCAGTATGCTAATTATGTCGATCAAAATAATAATTGGCAAGAATGTTATTTATACAGTTGTGACATTGTTATTTCCATCTCATTTACAAAATAAACAAAATTTAATTTTTCAATAATAAAAGTTTAATTTAAGATACAGGTGTTCTTTTGATATACATAATTATTATGTGTTTGGGGTCTTTGTTTCATCTCAATTGGCTGTATTTAATAAGAATTAATTTTCCCACTCAATTATTTTGTTTAATTTAAATTTTATTGTAATAGTTTCAGTTATAGTGAAGAGTGACTTGCCGATGGTTCGAGAAACATGACAAACTTTTTCATTCTGTCTGACTAAAGACTTCAAGAGATTTTTTATTTATTCCTCATCAACATTACTTTTCTATACCTTATTTTATTTGGGGTCAGTGCAACATGTTTTCTTTTGTTTTACTTTTATATTATTCAATTTCTCAGTAGTCCCTTTACTAGCTCTATCATTATTTTTGGCGATGTACTACTCATTCATATATAATTCCTCCCCATCACATGGCCACAAAAATTATGCGGTACTGCTACTTTCAGATTTCCTCTTATCTTCCATTTATGTTTAACTCTATTTTTATTACGAATTTACTACTTAAAAGATTGGCCATCCTAAAGACAACTGACTAAAAAAAATTCTATACTTCTTATTCAATCGAGAAAACTATTTGTATATCCAACAGTAGATAATATAATACAATGTTGTGACCCTTAACTTTCCTATATTCACCCCGAGCGTGCTCTAAGTGTAACTTTGTGGTCGGCCAAGCGTGGACCGCAAATGGTCCAACTAATTTATTTATTTATAGCCCCGATATAGGCCAAGCTCTTTGTTCGACCAAGATATGCTCAGTTTAATTAAAGTGCTAATACTGTGAGTTGGTTTAGTTTCGTCGGTTTCAGGTGCAATTTTTTGCACCTAAATCCAACAAAACTAGGCAGTGTTATATATTTTTGGAAAGATAATGCAAATTGATGATGAGGATCAGTTTTATAGAATTAGGAAAGAATAAGATTGATAACATGGTAAAACATATCATCTGTCGTGTACTTTGTCTAAATTTCAATTCTACGCCTGAAAAGTTTGCGCAATTGATTTTATAATTTCCGATGGAATAAGAAAAGAGTATGTGGATCGTACTAGATATATTAAAATATCTCTAAGCACTTACTGATTTTATTTCAAGCCATTTGTTAAAACGATTTACAACTCCACTTACATGTTAGACAGCTTCCTTTTCTAAGCCACTATTCAAACACAAAATCATAATTTTAAGTCCAACAAAACCTAAATTCAATGTCCTAAATGTTTGGCAACTGGTGCCATTCCTACTGATAATTGTTTTCGTGCTTTGGCACCAAAACTCAGAGTGGCTACTGATTTATATGTTGGTTTTCCAATTAGTCCTGGTTAGTAGTTTTATTTATCGGGGCTCTTTCCATTTTCCACACTTTTGGCCTCACTGTGTCTGGCTTTTATAATTTACGGACACAATTTTTGGGGGTGAGCAAAGTGAGAGACGATTTTTATGTTTCCTTAGATTTTTAATCCCCAGAAGTGTGTATCGCTTATTATTTTTTTGTTGACATCCAAGACATGTGTTACCACTGAAATATTTTTGTTTTTAAACATTTGAAATAAGTAAGCACGCTGAATTTAGTATGATACAATTATTTATTTTATGGTTTAGTATTTTTTTGAAAGAAAAAACTGATCCCTTATAAATAATCACTCATGTTTCTGTCTATCTTTGCAAAAGTAAAAGATTCTTACTCATTGTTAGTTAAGAAAATATCGTCCCTTCCACCTCATTTCCTAAACAAGTGAGCATACTTTTACTACATACAGAAAATTGTTCTTAGCTTATTGAAACAGAATATATAGGAAAAAATGAAAAATCTATGGTTTCAAATAAAACGTTAAAAAAAACAATTAATTAGTACTCGCACTTGGCCGATATTTATTTTTAATTTATATTTTATTTATTTGGGAAGACAAAAAAATGTACAGTGAGGATTTTTAAATATTAAATTAAATTAAGTCTAAGCATGATTACGGTATAATCCAGTACGTTTCCACGCATAATAAAAATAAATAATGGTACAGTGAAGATATAGTAATTATATGAATAAAAAAAAAACAATTTTATTAATAAAATCAATTTAAAATTAATCAAATTAATGAAAGTTACTTTTCCTGCGGCTATAAACTGAACTTGAAATTAACCTCAATCCTCAATCCGATTCGACTCAATTCACGATTCGAGTCGTTGAGTCTAAACGCCTTATTTTCGTATCTAGAAATGTGGTCGCACGTTTTACTGTTACGGTAACGTATGTGAGTTTTGATTCACAACGAAATGCACCAAACTTTTTTATTTTTCAAACATGCCTTGTAAAAATGGATTCACTGTATAAAATGTGTAATGAGAAGTTACTTTTCGCTAAGAGGCAAAGTTACTTTGATACTTCCCACGCAAACAGTTGTAACAACTTTTTTTGGCAAAATGAGATTTTAGTACTATTATGCAATGTTATATTAATACTAAACAATCTTAAAAACGATATTTAGGTACATATTTTCACCAAAAATCGAGTTTCTAACCCGCTAATAGTGGAATCAACTGTTTACTCTCTTCAATACCAATTCATCGCCCTGAGAGGTTGGGTACATCTGGATATTATATATTGTTTTCTTATGTTTTGCGGCTGACAAAACATAAAATTTAAGTTAAAAATCTCCTTCCTGAAAATTCGCAAATTTAAACTCGACTTGTGTTCATAGTATTAGGACTTGCGTATGTGATATTTGAATTAAACCAAAGCTAGGATTAAATAAAAAATGTCGTATTTTTACAAGCTTTCACTTCAAAATTCAAAAGAATTCAAAATTCAAAAGTCATTTATTCAAATTAGGCTGAGTGCCAGCACTTTTTGAACGTCAAAGTTCTACATAAAGACAGTCCCCCAAAACGCCCGCCCGTCACCACTTCCTAGTGTTTTAGCTGGGAAGAAGAAGTGGCGCAACAAACTCCCCAGCAACACATCTGTCTGTTGAGTTATAAGAACTATCACTTATACAAAGGTATGTAAGTAGTCAGTATTATTACAAAGAAAACAACACAACAAAGGTAACACGTAAAAACATAAAACTTAATAATTCGCTACTTGTAAGCTAGCACACTCCATTATGCCAGCATAAACAGACAAACTCAAGCATAAAAACAATATCAAATCAAACTAAATAAGCCTCCAGACATGAAGGGTGTGCCCGCTTACACGTGCAGAGGGTAGAATTTAATAAAAAGATCTGTGACTCGACGCCACAAGTGATAAACCAGGGCCATCAAAATTAAACATTAAGCATATAATCGTTATAACAATAGTAAAATCCATGGCTAACAAGACGACCTTTCACCACAAGCAGCACCCGTTCACGAGCATAACGCAAAGATCAGCCATTACCCCCTCGCCATATTTGAGGGAAAGAGGTAACCCGACCCCCGACGCTACCGCAAGCAGTAAAATCTAAGGGAGCATGACGAACTTGCTGCCGGTTGCTCAGGACCACTTGTCCCGTAATACAAGTAATACACCACCACTAGCTTAAAATCCCCATCATCATCATTCCATCAGATCGACCTGTCCTGTGCGTCTCTTATCCAGCAGATTACCGCGGCTTTCACCAGGTCATCGGTCTACCTTGTGGAAGGCCTTCCAACTCTTCGTCTTTCGGTACGCCGTTGCCACTCCAGACGCTACGATCTAATCGACTATCAATCTTACGTGGTCATAGAAAGCTGAAATTTGCCATGTTCCTTGGATTTCCCGAAATTCCTACGGGAACGGGAAAAAGCGGGATATGCGCATACGAAGTCTCAGGCAAAAACTAGTCTAATATAAAATCTTTTTTTTTCTATCTGTTTTCTTGTTCTTTTTACCGTTTGTTATTAGTCTTATCAATTAATAAAAAATATTTGCCGTATTTTGGAAAAGCCTGGACCCCCTTTCTATTGCTCAAGAGGCAAACAATCTCTTGAAAAACCTGAATTAAAAAAAAAAACCAAAATTGTTTGACATCTATAAACACAGGAATGACTTCCTAACTGAGAAATATCATATTTTTATCGCGACATTTAACACAAAAGTTTGAACTCGGCTCCTACAGTGCAATAGTCGGACGTTGTAACATCCACATTCCTATCGAGATATTTTGTATCTGGGAGAAGCTTGTTAGAAGTTGACGTGTAGTGAGGGCCTGTGATGTTATCGATAGCACCGTTATACATATAAAAAAACGCCTCATTTTGGTATTCAAAATAGGTTGCTGAATCAATTGTATTTTAGACGACACGGTTGGTGCAGTGGTTGAGTGATAGACTGCTGCGCTGCGTGTCGCGGGTTCGATCCCCGCACGGAACAAATATTTGTAGGACCTACAGATAGTTGTTCCGGGTCTGGCTGTTTGTGTATGTGAGTTTATATGTTTGTAAATGTACCCACAATACAGGAGAAATGCCTAGTGTGGAGCAACGTTTAAAAAATAGTTTGACTTATCTTAACTTAATTTCTCATTTAAACTCTTTATTTTCTTTGAAGAGAATTAATTATATAATGAGAAGAAAGAGAGTATCTCTCTTCTCATTGTATACTTAAAGTAATCAACTTGGTGGTTCTCTGTA
The DNA here is from genome assembly GCA_002192655.3 of Mamestra configurata. Lineage (NCBI taxonomy): Eukaryota > Metazoa > Arthropoda > Insecta > Lepidoptera > Noctuidae > Mamestra > Mamestra configurata. The sequence continues at coordinate 37,000 of NDFZ01004607.1, read as the reverse complement.
TAAAAACACTAATGATAAGAATAGGTGAATTATGAACAGCATTGTTTAAAAAACATCCAAAGGTTATCTTGAAAAGATCGCTTATAGCGATAAGGCATATGTAATGTTTTTTTTTTATCTATCTTTTCTGTGACGTTTACATATTAAAGAGTTTTCTATTCTATTCAACAGCCAATGGCGTAATACACGCGAGACTCGACCAACGCCTTAAAAGGCTCTCGAAAGGCGGTAGGAGCAAGGGAGCTTGATTCAGAAAACGGTACTTCTGGGCACAGCTCACATATTGTTAGGAATTAACCCTTTATAGCCCTGACTAGCCGTAGCTTGGTCTCCGTTTCCGACGGCTATCTACTGTTTTTATTAGTCATGATTATATTTATTTATATTAGTCATGTTTTTATTTTATTTTATTATTTACTAGCTGACCCGCGCAACTTCGTCTGCGTCACATTTTTCATAAAAGTTCCGCTTCTATTAGTCGTAGCGTGATGTTATATAGCCTATAGCCTTTCTCGATAAATGGGCTAGCCAGGACTAAAATAATTTTTCAATTCTTACCAGTAGTTCCTGAAAAAAAAAGAAAATTAACTATCAAACCATTTAAATGGATAAGGATTAAAATTATGATACCAATTTCACCACTATTCGATTACACACGTGCGCACGTGCTTGATTTGAACATAAAACGGTCATTGTGACAGGCGGACATTTTTATAAGTAACTAGTGGACCGCCCCGGCTTCGCCCGGATATTAGTGTTTTTTCAAAATATTCTCTCATAAAAACCTTCTCCTGACAATAATAAACACAACAAAAAAAGAATTAGCGAAAGTGGTCCAGCCGTTCTCGAGTTTTGCACTTAGCAACACATTTAGCGATAAATTTTTATTATATAGATAATGAATATTTTAATCATGTAGTTCATAACTTTTGTGTATCATCAATGGTTTTCAGCGCTTGCCAAATAATGAATTTTATAAGAAAAATTTTGCTACTTTGGGTTACTTACATTATTGCAAATTTCTTAAGAATCTCTAATTAAAAAAAATATATAGCCTATGTTACCAGTTTCCTGGTAATTTAACTTTCTATTGGTGAAAAAATTGTTAAAATCGGTCCAAAAGTTTCGGAGCCTATTCGGTACAAACAATCAAAAAAATCCTTCTTCTGTAGAATATTATTATATGAATAATATATATTATATTAATATATTTTATTAGAGTGTAGATAAGTGGGTTTTGAAAATATAATACAAGAAAAAACATTCTATTGCTGTCTATTTTTCACCTAATTAACTGGAATTCCCATTATTGGTCAAAAATTGGTTTCCTGTTAAATTTTGAACATGATTTCGTTAAAGAAAACAATGACGATGGATGATCTATCGAAACACAAAAGCACCCCGCGTCGAAAATTAAAACTAAAATAATAAAGGCCTTGTTGGTTAAATAATGAGCTCCGTTTAATTGGCTACCTGCTGTTTTATTACCCCTAGGCATAATTTTAAGATTTTTCTTGAGAAAAATAAACACAAGTAATAAAATAATGGCCTTCGGGGCAAAGCTAGCCAAGTGCTAAATAAAATGCTTCAGTACTTTGGTAAATTTTGAGAAGCATTTTTTTTTCTAACTGAATGCACCGTGCCTGTGAAACTAAAATGTGCACTTAATAAAAACAGTCATACGGGACGGACTTCAAGGTTAAGCTACGCTTGCAGAGGTCGGTCCGTAGATGGGTGAATTCATTACATTCCGAAATTCCTCCGTGTCTTGGCAAACATGGTTAACCGATGATCCCACCAATATTATTTGAACAGCTAGAAACTCGACATCAGTCTAGCCAAGGGGTATGTTGCAGAATTTGTTCGAAAGAGTCACCGCGGACCCGGAACGCAGAGGGCTTTAGAAAGAACACGGGTGAGTTTAAGTCAGTAAGAGTCTGACACGCCCTTCCGCTCCACCCAGAGCGGAAGAAGTCATTTGGTAATTTATTATCCTTAAAAAAAAAGCCAAGAAGTATCGTATTTCCCAGGTACTGGGTTGTGGGGGTCAGATAGCGGTCGTTTCTTATAAAATACTGGTACTCAGTTGTCTCCAGCTATACTGAAAGTTGAACTTAACAAATGCAAGGCAGATTGATTCTAATTGCCTTGACTCTAGTCTAGGTCATAGATGACAGAGACAAAGTCGACGATGAAACGAGCTTACCCAGAAGAAGCCTGTTCACTCTAGTTTCGTAGAGATTAAGGTTGTATGCGTTCGGAAACACAGACGCAGGTAGAGAGAATCTCCAAAATCAGTTTAAAGATCAGCTAGCTTTGCTCGCGACTTCTTATGAGCATATTCCGTATTGTTTCCGTTCCCGTAAGAATTTCGGGAAATCTTTCCTAAGTGCTTCTTAACACTCACCAAGGTACCTTCATGTCAAATTTCAGCTTTCTAAGACCAGTAGTTTCGGTTGCGCGTTGTCTGTCAGCCACTCAGAAACGGAAAAGTTTTATATATATATTGATTTCCCAAAAAAAATACTTGTACTCAAAACGAAGTTGTCAGAACACCAAGTTACCCAAAATAAACTCATAAAAATACTATTCAACTATCCATATCTAACATCGACCAGTACAATTTACCGAGACACAAAAATAATGAACTATATATCTACAATACGTATTTATATCAAAAATATTCTTAACAAAAACGTTCACTCAAACTTAATACTCACCCAATTTAAACAACGCAGCACACGGCGAGCAAGTTTGCTAGTTTTACCTAAAACAAGAACTAACTATGGCAAAAAATGCTAACTTTTGAAGGAGCACAACTCTATTATAAACTACCGTCCTGTATCAGAAATCTACACTCTTTCAATGCATTCAAAACTCAACTTAGCCAGCACATAGTTGCGGATCAGTCACTTCTGGAGAAATGAATGCATTGGACGAGTACTATAAAGTTGTAACTCTGCTGACGAACTTTTTGTAATCTATATATGTAATTATGTATGTTTTTTTAGTATCGTTCTCAAGTAAGTGACATATGTCTTTATTGGGAATAAAGTTTCTTTAAACCGAAGTTAACATTATTTCACAGTGGTTGGTTAATGGCTAATTTTGCAAACTTGTTGACGCGTTCATTCGTGAGCACGCACCTGCGTCCCAAACAGATGTCCTTAAATTGTTTTATGTCTTGCGCGAAATCTTATTTGGAATATTTCCCTTGTTCCTTGTTCCACTCGCATATTGTTGGGATTTAGACAATTTAGATGAGGAGGATATTCTTATAATATTCCAGTGGTAACAAAACTTGATAGGATTTTATTAAAAATGATTACTTAAGAGAATTGTGTTTTACGATGTTACGTTTTTTTAAGGATGGGAAATCATCAAATGACTTCTTCCGCTCTGTGCGGAGCGGAAAGGAGTGTCAGCAGACTCTTACTGACTAAAACCTATCCGTTCCTCCTAATGCCCGGTGCGTTCCAGGGCCACGGTGACTCTTTCGAACAAATTCCGCAATCTTGGCAGGGCGATGTTACCTCACTCATCATATTTAGCAAATAAGAAACCTAGGTAGTCTTGACCGAAAAGCCTAAAATAATACTTCCAATCGAGTCTCGGTAGTGTGTGTGCTAACAAAAGCTATTTACACTAAAACCAACCAGTTATTTACAATAAAATACCTAATGACATTAAACATGATACAACTCATTTTTTCAAAAAGAAATTGATTGATAAATGCTATTACGCTGTCAGTGACTTTTTAAATGATAGCACCCTATGACATTGCACAATCGTATTTTATTTTATTAAATTTGTTATATTTCTAATTTTATGTAGCTTAATGTTATGACTATTGTTTTTCCGGTGAATTTGACTTCTAAAAATAAGACATTTAAATTTGATTACCTGTCAATTATTGATTAATATAGATTTGCAATACTTATGATTATTATATGTTGCATGCCATACGGTAGAATGTACTGGATCCAATTGTTTTTCCCTTTACACCATCAAAACTATGTTTTGTTGCCTACATTATTTGCAAATTAATGATTTCTGATTCTGATTCGCACTCTTTGTTGTTTGATTCATATACTCCGTTATTTATCATAAGGGTATATCATGAGGGTGCGTTTCCACCAGAGATGTGTGAGAACCAATAGAATAAATAAAATTACAAATATACATACACACACATACACACCCTCACAAACTTTCGCCTTTATTTTATTACTGTGATATCGATAGTAAAAGTGCACATCACTAGTCTATTCGGCTTAAAACTCCCATGTGCAGCTTATATTCAGATAGAAGTTGGACACAAAATAACAGGTCTCGGTAGACTCGTTTTGATTTATGTCAGACCTCGCATAATTAAGGGTATAATATATCACTAGGAGGAGCCCGTGGCTAAATAATTGCAGCACATGGGTCGATCAACGCTTGCCGAGGTCAGTCTGTGGATGGGTGACGATCTTAACATACCGAGACTCGGAAAGCACGTTGGTCCCGGCTGTTATTTGTAGATCTTTGGCAGTCGTTATGGATTGTCAGAAGCCAGAAAATCTGACGCCAGTCTTGCCAAGAAGTACCGTGTTACCCAGTTAATGGATTGTGGAGTACTGGTTTTTTTTTTTTTTTTTTTTTGTGGCGTCTCGCAGTCCAACCTATAAGGTTGTCGACTGCTTAACCGGGCTTGCCTGTGGTGGCCTTAATATAATATTAAAGCCTCCAGCCAGGGACTTCTATCCTATTTAATACGCCACCAAATAAGGACCAACTTTCATTTCAACGTTTTTATTCGAAACAAACTACTGCCCAGAACAAACTTCCTTTCCACCAAACCTTTAATGACGTCACTTAATTGCAGCAAACGGTACTTATTAAGTGTGAACGTGACATGAACGGGCTTTCGTTAGGATCCCCACATTTTCCGATCATTAGGAAAATGTCACTGGCGATGCGAAAATAAATGAAAAACTTTTGCACTGGCGCAGGGTGCGGACAGAAGTAAAGTGTAGACGATGTTATTATTATGAAGAGTAGGAAAAGTTTTGATTCGTATAGATTATGGTGGTAAAAAAAATAAAAAAAATACGTTTCATCGTCAGCTTTCTTTGCGCATTCTATTTTTTTTATTTTTTTTACGTTTCAGTATTCTAACAAATATTATAAATCAAAATAGGTTTTATTGTTTGTTGTGTTTCTTTTTTTTCTTAGTTTTATCGTTAACTAGTTTTGGTGAAGAGACGAGATGGGACTATAAAGACGGTTTTTTTTTTGAAAATCTATATTATTAATACGACCGAAGCTACTGGAAAAAGCTACTAATCCAATAAAATATAATCATGCTTGGGATAAGGCTTGGTCATTCATTATTTTTTTCTGCAATCTTGGACAAGTAATTAGAATTTATCAACCAATTTATTTTCCATTTTCCCAACTTAAATATTTCCAAATTCAAATCAGTCCTAAAACCATAGGCATTACACCTATCTACAAAGACCCAGAGCTGAGGTTAAACCTATAATTAATCTGCTAATGAAACCTATCTAGAGACCGATTCATCAAGGATATTTGCATATTCAGAAACGTTAAATGTAACCGTTTTCTAGACCTCGAAGTTCAGCATTAGCAATTTATTTTAGAAATTAATATTCGTTATCAAAGTGGTCAGGGGGTTAGAAATAATTGGAGAGTATTAAGAGGACTTTGTAATTTACATGAATGACCAATTTAAGGTGTTAGCTCTTGATTAGGGATTATTTTATTTGATTATTTAACAATTTATGTACACACATTTTGTCATCATCTTCCTGCCCTTATCCCATGTTACTTGGGGTCGGTGCTACACGTTTTTTCTTCCCTTCTGTCCTGTCAACCGTCACGCTATCACTAATTCCCTTTTCTTTCATATCACTCCTAATACAGTCCATCCATCATTTCATGTACACACATTTAATACGAAACAAAAAAATAAAAATAAAATAATAATTTATAATTATTTTGTTTACTTATATTTTTTTTTTCAATTTATAATTTATTGGAATGAAAGGCCAGAAAAATGTTTCTATGCACTATTTTGAATGAATAACAATTAAGAATGGCCTAGAAAATATCCAGACTTGTATCAAAAACCAGCCAGTGTGTAAATATCATAATTTGAGGTTCAATACAGATTTGAGGTTCAATACAGATTTGATGTTTTTTACCAGATTATAACGTGGCAATCCCAAACGTTTTCGACTAGGTACCTATTGAAAATCGCTATAACCATTTTGTTGTTTGTTTTAGTGGTTTCAGGATATACAAATACAAAAACTGTTTCGTGGAGTTCATAAAAAAAACAACAATTTCCTCCAATTAACTTGTGAACAGCAAAACATGCACACTTAATTGAAAAGTTACTCTAAACGAAAACATATATAGCTAAATCACTTCCCTAAACAAACCTGTAGAAAAAAACACGCCAATTTTTTTCCACGTTTCCCAGAAGCAATTAACCGCAAACCGTCCAAAAATTTGCCAAAAACCGATGCCCATTGTTGTATAGAATCTACGAAAAATAACCGGTGGATTAGTCCCTCGGTAAATTAATTAATAAAGGAAAAACAATGAATGGTATAGCCGGCTGTAAGACCGTATATTAAAACAGCCCATTGTTAGGGTTGGTATGAAATAATGCTGCTCCACACACTACCTTTGTTCGTCTGTTTATTTTTTCTCTTCCATTTTAGTTTGCTGAATGCATCGGAAATTGATGTCTTGGGTTGTGACAGTTGCATTGTTGGCTGAGAGTTATGTAAAGCTGAAAGTAGGTTGGGTTTTTGTGCTGGCTAATGGTTTGTGGTTGGTTTGGCTAAAGGTGAAGCAAGTACCTAGGTGAAATTGGTTTAGAATTTAACTGTTAAACTTTTGGAATGCTAGGTGGCTCACATTTCCTTTATTTTGATATTCCATTAAAAAATACGTTGTATCCACAACTAATTGAACTGAGTGACTAACTGCAGAGGTCCTATCATGAATGTGTTTGAGGTATAGTAACGTAACGTACAATTTTACTATAGCTTTAATACTCGTTTCGCACACAATTGATTTGAATCGGATACTATATTCTTATTTTTTTATGATACAAATTGTGTATGTCGCATAAAATAAAACCAAAATACTATGGGGTTGTAGTTTTTTAATATTAAAAAATCACGCTAACGATACTATAACGTTCATATATGTCAAAATAACCGTGCAAGGCCCACAGATCTTTTATTTAAAACCATAAACCAAAGAATAGGTACAACGGCAATATAATTATTTTATCGACGACAATGTGAGTATTTGCATGAATAAATCTGTCTGGCCTTTTCCAAATGTCCCCCTCATGTGTTGAGGAGGCTTCCAGCTCCAAAAGTAAGAAACCCTGAATGAAATCTGGATCAATGGTTGATTCATGGTTCGTTTATGGATGATTGCTCATACCATATTCTACTTCTGGACATAGGAAGAATGATAATAACAGAATGTTAAGTGTCCCCATATGCTAGTGTTGATTCAATCTGGGGCAATTGCTGAGAATCGTTTGTTATTTTGACCAACTTGCACAGTCATTTTCTGCGTCGGGAAGGGTTGCGATAATGAGTGAATGTCTAAAGATATTATTGTGAGCCTTTACTATGTTGTATGGATTCGTTTTCATCACAAAAATTGCAATCTTTAACTTTTAAACACTCAAACGCAGTCTTTTTCCACGATATTAACTAAAATATTTCGCTATTTTCTAAGCCATCTAACCCGAAACAGGGGCAGAAATAATTCCGGTCCGCACCACCTATAAAACATAATTAGAAAGAGGTCGCTCTAAGGGACAACTTTATAAAGTGACTTAATTTCCTTTAACTTACTAATGCCACTTTTTGTTTCCGAGTTTTCATTTCATTGAAGAATTTAGAAGTCTTCTTTTATGGGGGTAATTATTTTATGATGGGGTAAGATGGGATAGAAAGAAAAGGATTTGATTATGTTTAGAGTCAGGAAAACGTTAACGTTTCTTAACTTTAGTTTAAAGAGACAAACTGACGTCGATAAAGATGCCTTTTGATAACAATGTAGGGGATTGTAGGGGCAAGTCTAAATAAACCAACATAAATCCCTGGCATTTTTAATTTTTTGTTTGCGTTGATCGTATAATAAAATAAACAGGAGGTCAAAAAAAAATCTTTATTTAAAATTGATTTGCGTAGTTGCATGAATCAATTTGCCTAGCCTTTTAGAGTATTAATATTTGACAGGGAGCGACTGTCTATGTAGCTGGTTAACACAATACACCTTGTCAAGACTTGTGTCAGATTTCTTAGCTTCAAGCAAAAATCCACAAAACCACTAAACAACATAATTTCGATGGTCTCATGCTTTCATACATATTCATCCAACGTACGTTTCTGCCAATCCGCGAATGTTGCACGTAACTGATATTTTATTCACGACTATGCGTGTTTAACGTGATATATACGAGCCGCTGCGTACTTTGTATTTACATATTCGGCAACATTTGGGAACAAAGACGGTATACAACAATTTGGGTACAAATCGAGAGGGAAACGGCGATACAATGATATACTGTTGTTGTTTGTGTTTGACGTTCCGTCGGCGCAAACGGGTGTGTCAAATCGTAGGCTTTATTGCGTATTGGGTTGGCTACGCCCTAGACCTTAGAATGGAATAGGGGAACAGCTTGGAAAGCTAAGTTCTTGATTATGAAATAGCGGTACTGTGTAGTTATCTTAAGTACGACGTATTAGTCTAGTTATTTCATGCACTAACACACACCACAACAAATATACACTGTCACACACACATTATCACAAACACACACCTTCACAAACATTACACTCACAAAAACCTCCCAAATATAGGTACTTTTAATTATTTTTAAGTCTTTTTCAAATTAAATTTAATTTAATCTCACTATAATTCTAAAATTAATGTATTCTGTTATATTATAATTGTATAATTGCTTGAAACTGCTATTTGCTGTGATATCAGATGTAAGCTATCAAATGTGTTAATCTATGACGGGGTGGGGACCTGGTGACCTGTATTACAGGTGTTACTACCTACCACAGGCACCAGCGATCCACAACCAAAAATTACTAGCTTTTGCTCGTGTGTAAATTCTGTTTGTATTTTTTGGCTTGTGGTGAGAAATAAACAATTTTATTATTTATTATTATTATCTAAAATTATATGAATCTCTGTGCAGTCTTGTCTTAAGACTACTTAGAATGTAAGTAGTTGAGTAAAGTGTTATTTTTGTGATTGCTCAATATGGGCATTCCGAGTACAATTTTATTAATTGATACAACATTTGGGTTGGGATACTAAAGCAATGTTGAGTACAATATTTTACAACAACTTGCCTAACGACATAAAAAAAAAGTAAAAAAACTGAAGTCGCATTTGCAGTCACTTATTCTAATGCAATACTGCTGATCAGTGATTGTGAAATGAAATTTTAGCCATAATAATAATGAAACTTGTCGCACTAAGCTACAGCTGCATTTATATTTAGTATATATTTTGTGAATCTCATTTTAAGTGAACTATATTCTTACCAAAAAAAAATTCTTTAAACCCATGTTTTTTTTGACTATGTGTAAATAATATTGTAACTGTTATTGTATTAGGTACTTAACATATTATTGACGTCATAACATCTGGTTGGCACACATAAACTCCAAGCTTATCCGTAAAGAAGAAATAAAAATGTTTTAACTAATAGTTCACCATATGTCCAATAGATATCGCTATGCGTATTTAGTTTTAAGGTGGCAACATTGTATCATAGATGGCGTTAGTAGTAACACCCTTGAATAATTTTGTACGACTTGTAACATTGTCGCTCCTTACTAAAACAGGAGCTAAGCAGTAAACTAGCAATGCGTCGAGAATATTAGTTTTAAAAATAAGTACCTATATTTTGTCCCGTGCATTCCTGTGTTTTGCTTGCCTCGTTTGTTTGTTTTAAGCTTGTATAAGGTAATCTGGAAGAACTAAAGAAATATTATGAAATAGGTATTTAGGCCATCATCCAACTCTTTCTCATACTAGGATCATGCTGGCACGAAAACATCACATTAGGTTCTGCAATAAACGAAATAATAAGATACGACAATAAATGAAAACACTGGCAATACTGGTTCATAGGAATATTTTGAAACTATTATAAATCCTGTCACCGAAATTAAAAATTAACTTACCTATTACATAAAACGTCAAAAAAAACTCAAGCTAGCCAAGGATAGTGACTACTATTCTGACGAAATATTCAAAGCAGTCTGTTGCAGTTAGTGACATCAAATCATCAAACAGACAACATATTCGTATGAACTAGTATTGTCAGTGTTTTGATTGACTGTCGTATCGTCGTCTCCATCTTGTCTACTGTACACATCAAACTGTGAAAATTTGGTGAAGTGAGATGAAGTGAACAGCCAATCAACATTGGTTAAAATGGACATGATGTGATCTGTTAATAAATCAAGGTGGCATGACAGTTCGCTTGAATATCACTCCGCCAAATTTTTCACGGAGAGATGTTTATAGTAGGTATAGACCGGCTGATCCGTTTTTTTTTTTACTGATACAAGGCACTACTGTTTGGTTTTGTAAGGAAAATTTTAATCCTATAAAACGAAGGGCTCTTGTCGTAATCACGAGACTGGAACTATCGGTTGTTTTATAATTGATTTTTCTTTTTTAAATGATTATCTATTTCAAATTGTCCTATATCAAACCCAGAACTACTTCATAGCAACCCCGATTACTCCTCCTTAAGTTTGAATTTCACATATCAGGGACGTGACCGGGCCGTGTCAGTACCGGGACCATGCAGGGACCGTGCATCCGTGTCCTGTTAGGGGTTTACTGTTCACATACGTCAGGGACGTTACTGGGCAGTGACCGGGCCGTGGCCGGGCCGTGGCCGGGCCGTGGCCGGGCTGTGCAAATGTCATTCCCTCACCACTTTATTTTCGTGGGTATCGCTTAAGTCTAGTGTGGTGAAATAGAGATTAGATTATAACAATATCCATCTTAAAATATCAGCAGAAACTACCCACGACATAAGTAAAAGCCTAAAACGTTGTAAGTACACAACAAGCTTTAAACACAATACCGAACGGTCAGTAATAAAATTATTACCAGCTATAAAGTCAGCTATTAAGATGCAATGGTTTAACTCTTGTTAAGCCGTAGTCCCAGCGCCCATTCTATAACTTCCAATTTTGCTTGTAAACCGTTTGTTAGTGCCGGGTACACGGTGCAACGTGTTGTTGGAAAAAGCTTTGTGTGTACAGTTTCATGTGTTAGCGTAGTTATTAAGAAGTTTTATATTTAGCTCAATATTGTATCAAAATCAAAAGGAATTTATTCAGATTGAACTGAGAGTCGAACGTTAAACGTCAAATCTCACAAAAAACTGTTTTTAGATTACGAGAAGATTAGATTAGATTTAGAAGTTTAATGTAAAGGATATAATCGTAGTGTGAGTTTCAGGAATCAATGCATTAGAATATTATTTCTAAAACAATAAATTATACTTATTCTTTATCTTTAAATAGTTGGCCGAAGTAGAATGATGATTTAATTAAATTAAAAAGTATATGCATTTAGTTATGCTTGAAATTAGGTCAGAATTCGTGTGTTCTTTCATCACTACATGTCCAGTCTAGGTGGAGCACCCAGACTTGCCCACGACTTCGTAGGCGCATATCCCGTTTTTTCCCGTTCCCGTGGGAATTTCGAGAAAATCTCTCTCAATGCTCCCCCACACTCCCCAAGAAACCAATATGCCAAATTTCAGCTTTCTACGACCAGTAGGTTCGGCTGTGCGTTGTCTGTCAGTCACTCAGTCAGTCAGTCAGTAACGGAAGAATTTAGTATCACCCAGGATTCACCACATAGCACTGTATTTTGAGAGATAAGAGGGTAATTTTTTCTTTTATTTTGCCTGTTAGACTTGCCCTGCTTGTCTGTATATAAGGATCGAGATCAGAACAAAACTTACTATCGTAAACCAGTGACGTCACAGGTACTGTTCCATGGGCTATCACACTAACCGCAGCATAGGTAGGTATTAATCGAACGTACAACATTGTCCAGCGGTAAATACCGGTTGGCGTCGTTTATTGCGAATGCGACTAATTGTGCAACTGTCGCCGTCAAAATAAACCGACCGTGGTTTTACGAGTATTGTTGCAGTTTTTAAAAATTGAGTTCGAATGAGATTTTGTTTTGGAACTGTGATTTTTTTTGGGCTATTAAAAGTGAATTGCTAAAACAGTACACATCTAACCGAATATTGTAATAGTTCAAACTTGTTTATTTGTTTTAAAAGCTATTTTTAAAATTCTTTAACAGTTACAATGCGACAGTAGGTCAGTGTAGAGTAAAAGTAGAATAAAAATACTGCAGGGTGTTATACTTTTTGCTGGGACAGACTATGGGATAGAAGCCGACGATAAAAGCAGCCGGTCGATTTTGTAAACATGTCGAAGTGCTTCTTGGATGAAGTGATCACGAGGTGAGCGGTCAATCCATAATTTAATCAAAATGGAATTACAGCTCACTTCACCCAAGCCTTCACTTCGACATGTTTACAGAATCCACCGGCTGGTCTATATTATAGCATTACAATCTTCTTTAAGTATGAACACTTGTTTTTCTTGACAACTCAAAATTTACTTTCAAACAAGGTTGACATGGCAACAAGTCATGAAGAATTATACCACCCTCAATTTCCTAAACACTTGGGTAAACTTAATGGCTTGAATTAATTCGAATCCTCAATTCTTCGTTGTATCTTAGATACAACGAACCCAAAATGTTGGAAAATTCTTATGAAGCTGTTTGTAAAAATCACATGTCTTCGATGATATGTTTTATAATTCAATCATTATACGCATGATAGCTCCAAAATCTATAATCAATTTTTTATAGTCTTGACTTATGTAAAAACAGTAACTCAGTTGATATCTCAGTAATAACAACTTGAACAGAAAGATATTTCTACTAATTGTCACTTATAGTTGAATCTTTGGCACAGCTATATCAAGCGCCAAGAACGCTACGATAGCTGGCACTTCATTATTTTCGCTTATCTTGCGAAGTTTATCTTCGTTTATCAGCAATTATATTATATTTTGGCGACTAACTTGAAAATATTCGAAATCAGACCTAAAAGTGAGGCACTTGTTTAGAGAATTAAAAGTTAAAGATTTGATAAATAATATAATTCACTTATCCTTTGATTTGTTAGCTTCTGGCTGGGTTAGTAGACGTTAAAACGTCAAAAACATTTTTGACTCTTGAAGATTTCTTTGGTATTACTATTTTCAGGACACCCTCATGTGGTTATGCTATTGTAGGAAAGTTTATAAAACATACGTAAGACATTATGACTAGGGATTAGAAATCCAAGATCGACCTTTTTGAAAAATGTCAAAAAGTTCAATATAAATAATTTTGCTAGTGGTTTTTCTGTGAAGCTATTTTCTAGGTAAATTGCGTGAAAATTTAAGTGGTATGTTTTTGTTGCTTTTGCTACAAATGTAATACTAGGTTCACCTAAAAAGAAGAAACGAACTTTTTTATAGTAAGCGATTGTATTAAAAAAAAAACACTTACCTATTGTCGAACAACACCCATGGAATTTTGCTTTCTTTCAGATACCCACGAGAATAAGACAAAAAAGTTTAGCTGAAAATTCAAGCCACTATCCTGGTATTGAAGCAACGCTTCGGTTCTTGTACAGTGTGATGGGATCCTAATAGCTTCATATCTAAGCTGAACTCATCAGAATACCAACTTCTGTTGTTTCTATTGAACGGTATTATACAAGTCTCTTACGTATTTGGCGTTTTTCGTTGATGGTTTCAAGTCGTAAAGGAAGACCTAAGCCCTCATATGCTTATACTTTTAATTCCGCCGGTCAGCTGTGATCGGGTATTTAAAACCAAATTTGGTAAAGCGAGTCATATTAGGGCACAAGTTTGGAAATAGTGTCATGGGGTCGCCGTTGTCGAAATAGGCAAGAAGGACTATTTATAATTATTTTACAAGTATATGTTATTCATCATCATCGTCATACCAGCCGAAAGATACTACTAGACAAAAGGCCTCCCCCAACGAGGGGGGGGGGAGCCCACCGAGAGTGTGATTGTGAGGGATATAGTAAGTTGGGAGATAGGGACCACACCCTTTAAAAGGAACAATTCGTAAATTATGAACAAGACAACCGGAACAGATTTACCCCAGGGCGGTACTAGCAGCTCAGTTGCTGGAGAATCCGCCACGTTTGGGAGCGTCAAGCCACTTGTATTCTGGGGGGAGCAACATTTGTCTTCCGTCTGCCAGTGACAACAAGAGCTGAGGAGGCTCCCGATCAGCGTCCTTTGAGGACCTAATCCAATATAATTTTAAAACGCCTGAAAAGGTGTCGGGCGGGCGTGGCAGTAAAGCGCCCTCCAAACTTTGGAGGAAGAGCTCGCCGGTTCGTCGAGGAGATCCGGAGTCAGACTCAGGCTCCGTATCGGGCGTTAGCATCAGCTCAGCGAGCTCGAAGCGGAAGGAATTGGAGGCTGCTGCGGAGAACTCAAAGTTCTTCCGCAAGCGCTCCAGACTGGAGGATGACCAAGGGTCGTCCTCCAACGAAGAATTGGCCTCGGCCCGAAAAATCCCCACCTGTAGGCGAGATAAGGGCCGAGAAGGAGGTAGGGGGAGGGGTCTTGCCCCCTAGGAGGCTGCCCAGCGAGCCGTCAAGCTCGCTGAGGAGGGGCGCCACACTGGAGTGACCGGTTGAAGGGCTCTCCTTTCGGCGTCTTCCGGCGGTGAGCCGGACACTGCCGGTGGCTCCGATATGGGATATGGGAGCGCCAGGTCAGTTTTGCGAAGGCCGTGGAGGCCGCGGTCCGCGATGTGGCCTTGAAGAAGACCCAAGCCTCTAAAAACAAGGCCATAAGCGCAGCGTCGGCCTCCATTCTGGCGGCAGCGGAGGCCAACTTCAGCGGGCCCCCGTCGGACGAAATGTCCAAGATGCGAGCGGAGGTCACCCGCTTAGCGGCGGCCACGGAGCTTCTCCAAAAAGAGAATGAGAAGCTCCGAGCAGACCTGGCCGGGCTCCGAGGAGTCGGCTCAAAGGAGGCACCTCGGCGGCCTGAGGACGATCAGCTCCTGATCTTGGTGCGGCAAGAGCTGGCTGCCTTCCAGGAGCGGTTCCAGGTACGGTTCTCCACCCTGGAGGGTATGTTCTTGCGCCCCCCGCTAGCGGCGAGCCAGACGGCCTCGGGCCAGAAGAAGGCGGCCTCGTATGCAGTCGCCGTGGCTGCCAAGCCGGGGTCGTCCGAAAAGGCTATCCAAGGGGCCGAGCGGGAGGGACCTGCGAAACTGGCACCTGCAAAGTCAGCACCGGGAAAGCCGGCACTGGCCAAGCAGAAGACACGCGGGGTGGCTNGCAAGCGCCCCAGACCGGAGGATGACCAAGGGTCGTCCTCCAACGAAGAATTGGCCTCGGCCCGAAAAATCCCCACTAGTAGGCGGGGTAAGGGCCGAGAAGGAGGTAGGGGGAGAGGTCTCACCTCCCAGGAGGCTGCCCAGCGTGCCTCTAAGCTCGCCAAGGAGGGGTGCCACCCTGGAGCGACCGGTCGGAAGATTCTCCCTCCGGCGGCTTGCGGCGGTGGACCGGATACTGCCGGCGGCTCCGACAGGGAGCGCCAGGCCAGGTTTGCGGAGGCCGTGGCAACCGCGGTCCGTGATGTGGCTTTAAAGAGGACCCAGGCCTCCAAAAACAAGGCCATAAGCGCGGCGTCCGCCTCCATCCTGGCGGCAGCGGAGGCCAACTTCAGCGGGCCTCCGTCGGACGAAATGTCAAACCTGCGAGCGGAGGTCGCCCGCTTAGCGGCCGCCACGGAGCTTCTCCAAAAAGAGAATGAGAAGCTCCGAGCAGACCTGGCTGGGCACCGAGGAGTCAGCTCAAAGGAGGCACCTCAAGGGGGGTGCAAGTGCGGGCCAAGCCAGACTGTGCCTAAAGAGGACCAGCTTCTGATCCTGGTGCGGCAAGAGCTGGCTGCCTTCCAGGAGCGGTTCCAGGTACGGGTCTCCACCCTGGAGGGTATGGTCTTGCGCCCCCCGCTAGCGGCGAGCCAGACGGCCTCGGGCCAGAAGAAGGCGGCCTCGTATGCAGCCGCCGTGGCTGCCAAGCCCGGGTCGTCCGAAAAGGCTATCCAAGAGGCCGAGCGGGAGAGACCTGCGAAACTGGCACCTGCAAAGTCGGCACAAAAAAAAAAAGGAGGGGTTGCCATAATCACCACGCTTGACAAGCGGGTTAGTGATCACAGTGTAGCTGTTACAATGCACAGAAGCACAGAGCCCATTCTCTGGTAAGTCCTTTAGTCGCCTCTTACAGCATCCACGGGAAGTGATGGGATGTAGATATTCTTTTACGTGTGGTTTGAAAGTTCTGCATGATGCCGGACGTATATATTGTTATAAACTTCAAAATCATTTGCATCATAGATAACTACTGTCAATTTTGTTTTATCTTAACGTGTCAGCCGCAGGGCGGAAGAGCTGTGCTAAAAGAACCGGTTATTGGGTCTCATTCAATGCTAGACAAAATCGTGGTAGACAAAGACGAAAATAAAGAGAAGAACTTGCCCGGGATGACTGGCCCACAATTACAGAGGACAGACGTGTTTGGGAAAGGGAGAGGGCGAGCTGTCTATCTACTGGAGTTTGGTTTCCGCACTTAGTCCTGATATAAGACCATTGTGTGTAAGCCATGGCGGCCATCACTCAAACCAGGCAACCTCCGTCCTAAAGCAGATTAGTCCTCTTAGTGTGTTCAGGATATTGTTTGCCTCCGTATCTCAGAGGCGCCTCAAGAGAAATCTTAGATTAATTAATTTGAAACCATAATTATAGTACATTTTGAACCAAAGGCTGGCTGAAGGTTGACTTCTTCGTCTTAGACGGACACTCTTGTCAGAGTGGTTGTGATTATGTCATTGGTGAAATGAATATAGATATGTCCATGGTGATCACAGGTCCATGAAGACATGTTCGATGGGTCGTTGACTTTTTCGAGGCCTGCTTTCTCAGCGATATGCTTCCATTTCTGTTCGCTACGTAACGAGTATCCTTATTTAAGAAATGCTCCATTGATGACATATTTTTATTTTATGTTAGTAATAATAATTATTCTATTAAATACTGCTGGGGTACCATAAAAGAGCTTTTTAATTTCATTCACTGCTATGGACTCTGCGCAGCCAATAAGCTACTAATAAATAGTCTGTCAGAGAAAATACTTTTTGTATCTCTAATGAGGACTAGACTAATAAATATCCGTACTCAAAGAAGCGCTTGCTGTATTGCGTTTGACATTTTACTTAATTAAAAATGGAAAGCGTTTCATTAATTTTTTTTTTTTTATTCAAACAGAACGATGAGAGCGATTTTGAGGAAATATGTAGAGATGATCTTTGCGCTTTGAGCTCCAGGTCAGGATCAGACTTTTTTGAATTAATGTGAGAGGAGCTCGTGGCTAAATAATAACAGCCGCACGGATCGGTCTTCTAAGGTTAAGCAACGCTTGCCGAGGTTGGTCTGTAGATGGGTGACCATCTTAACATACCGAGACTCCTCAGTGCCTCGAAAAGCACGTTAAGCCGTTGGTTCCAGCTGTCATTTGTACATCTTTGGCAGTCATTGCGGATAGTCAGAAGTCAGAAAATCTGACAACTAGCCTGGCCAAGAAGTACCATGTTTACCCAGTCTATGGGTTGTGGAGGTCTGGTAGACCGCTCCACGTAAAATACTGGTATTCAGCTGAATCTGGTTTGACTGGAAGCTGACCACAATATAATTTGGGAAAGGAAATGTGTGATGAAGAACCTTCAAAATAGAACCTTCCAGGAGTTTACGTATCTTTTTTTAAAGATGCCGTAGAATTTAAAATGTATTGGGATATGTCTAGTCAAGATTATAACAAATCAAGACAATATAATGTTTCATAACAAATTACACTCGTTAGTCGGTTTTGCTGATATTCAAATCGGTTTGACCGATCTTCTGAAAGAAATGAGATTACTTCCTGCATAAAATGAGGTTATGTGAAAATATTTGAACTAGTCTTAATGGAATTGGCTTCCATTTTTGACAGGGTCTCTACAAACAGCCTGTATTTTCTGTTAAAATGTCACCATGAACGCTTAAGTGAAGTAAGCTCAAAGTGAACTTTCATTACACCTATGGATTGACTTTTCAGGCTCACTTCACCTACATTTTCATGATGATGTTTACAAAATAACATTTCAGAATACCTGAGATAGTGGGATAGGTCAGTCAGACAGGTAAGATAGTGTTCAAAGGCATGCCTATCAATAGTTAAAAAAATAACTTCGCGAAACGTTCATACTTCGTATGACCACTAACGATGACGACTCGAATTATTTCAAACGTCAGAAATGATATTTGTCAAATGATCTATTCAATCAAATTGATCTCATCTTTATTTCAAAACTAAAGAGAATCCCCTTACACTGCAGAAGTTTCTTTGAAAGAATATTCATGAACATTTCAAAGAAACAAGTCATGGTTTCAGGTGCAAAATTTTCTCGAGATAGCACTTCTAGTATTTGTTTGGGAGACACTAGCTATGTACAAAGGCTTGAACTATTCAGACATGTCTGTGATATTTGAAGATGTACTTATGCTTTGAAAAGGAATTGCGAATCAGGAATAAGGACACAGTTCGATTTACTATTGAAATTCAAATGGGATGTTGCAGATTTGAGGCGAGTACATGAAGAACTTGTTTATTACCCTGGAGTAAAGACATAATGTTTGACATTTGATCTGTCAAATGTCAATACCCCAGGAAAATATTATTTTCTATCTCTGAATGTTTCCGAATGGCAATTGAGTTTTAACTATGACAAATTATATTATTGTGTACAGATAAAATCAGCTTTGAAAGCATAAAGTGAACAACTAACAGGGCATAATTTTAATTAACTAACTAATATAAAAAAAGGAATATTTTAAAATAATTAATGGGTCGCCTCAATTATTTTAAAATATTTTTTTTTTAGAAAAAGTTGTTCAAATAAGCGAAATACCTGAGTATTGTGTTTATTCTGTTACACGATGCTAATAGGAAAAAAAATCGATCTTTTCTTGACGATTGCTTTTCTGTATTTTGTTCTTAAATAATATTATAGTAGTTAACATACACAACATAGTTAACATATGGGTAAACAAAGCAGTAAATTTTTATTAGATTTTTTCTGACTTGAAAATTGATTAGTTTATTTGAATGTTCAGTTTAGGGCTGTTTGGAAATATTGCTACCTTCCTACAAACGCTGAAATTTTTGCACAAAATGTGCGCTGTCCCGTCGGAGACCAGAACCTTTATAAAGGAAGAAAATCTAGATTAGGTACCTGACTTTTAAAAAGTTCAGGTACCTAATCCGAGAGATGTCACTTTTCTTTTTGTTTGCGATTTGTGTTAATTTATTAGAAAAACTGGCCAAGTGCAATTTGGACTTGCAAACGAAGAGTTCCGTACCATAAGCCGAAAAAAACATGTTTCTTGTTTGGGGGCACCCTTTTATTTTTAATTTTTATTTCATTTTTATTATGTGTTTTTATAGCGGCAACAGAAATACATCATCTGTGAACATACTGTCTAGCAATCACGGTTCATGAGATACAGCCTGGTGACAGACAGACAGACGGACAATGGAGTCTTAGTAATAGAGTCCCGTTTGTACCCTTCGGGTACGGAACCCTAAAAAGGTACTTTACTGCTTGACTTGTTTTTTTTTTAAGGATGGGAAATCATCAAATGACTTATTCCGCTCTGGGTGGAGTAGAAGGGCGTGTCAGACTCTTATTGACTAAAACCCATCTGTGTTCCTTCTAAAGCCCTTTGCGTTCCAGGGCCGCGGTGACTCTTTCGAACAAATTCCGCAACCCTGGCACAGACTTGTTATACTGGCACTTGAATTCTTCTCCATCTTCGTGTGGCTGGCACGACAGTTGATTAGATTTGGGTGGCCCATAAAACATTGTCACTTCCTCGGCATCGTTGGTGGCAGCGCACAGGTCACTTAGGCTGCATGTTTGGGGCACAGCGGGCAAGTGAGTCGGCTCCACATTGAATTTACACTTGAATACTCATATATATAGTATTTATATCAGGTCAAAACATAGATGAGCTATGACTTCTGCTTAAAATAATCTTGAATATAAAAGGTAATTTTACAAGCTCCAACTTCAAAGGTTGGTGTGACAGTGGTATAGCGAGGTGACCGAACGTTAATATTTCGGCTGAAATGATGATGATAACATCTTTAAAGGATTATTTAGGTGATTGTAATCTGTTTTCCAGACGAGGATATTACATACGTACATTTTATGAGTAGGTATTTATTATGCAAAACTGAACTGCGCAAAGGTGATTTGCGTGAGGAGGTAAAATTTTATTTATTTATTTGTAGAACATGGAACATGACTTACAGTTAATAAAAGTGTCTCAAAGTTAATTGCGGTATTTGTTTTTTTGTCTAGTTTTTGCTGCCATAGACCAGAATGACCAAAATAATTGGTGGGAATTGCAATAATTTTCAAAAAGATTTATTTTTTTATTTTGAGATTCTTCCACTATTTAAGAAATCCCCAAATTTGCTGCTATAAAAGAATTTAAAACTTTAAATAGTTTAAATTCAACGATGCCTTAACCGAGTTATGAAATAAGAAACCTTTTGAATAAAACGTTCAAAATTGATTACTCGACTAAGAAGCAAGAGATGTCTACTGCAAAGTTGAATTTCGGTAGATTGTAGTTTAAGAGATTAATTTTATTCAAATGAAGTTGTTCTAAAGATTAATAATAACTGTAAATGGCTAATAAATTTAAGTTTATCAGTATTCGTAAACAATTACAATTTTATTGAGCAGCATCTTCATAAATTTCATTATTGTTTACAGAAATTCGAATTTGTCGAATTTCAATGATATGCATATGGTACGGGGGGAATGGTCATTTTCTTGAATAACTTCATAACTATTTATATTAAAGTTATGAAAAAAATATAATGAAAACCTTATCACATGGTACAGATAAGTTCTTTTTTCTCGTTTGTCTTCAAAAGTGACGCCCGTTCTCAAAATTTATTTATTTACGTAACGCACCCGTGTTTGGGCTACAGAAGTTCATATGCGTACGAAATTTCAACAGAATCGGTTCAGTAGATTCGGAGAAAATTGGCTGTGACTGACGGACAGACAGACAACCTAGTGATTCTATAAGGGTTCCGTTTCTCAAGGATATTCGGAACCCTAAAAATTTATGTTGTATCAAAATTATTAATTATTGTAAACCATAAATTATTTTTCTATGTGCTAGAAGAACTAAATTCGAAAGAAACGCATTTAATAAATCATACCAGGCTTTGAAGTACAGAGAAAAGTTGAAGATCCAAGCAGCTTTTTTGCATTTATCACTTGATCTATCTTGATCAATAGTTTTTTTTAGGTAAATAAAAGAAAACGTCTGAAAGAAAGCAATGACCATTTTTAAACTTGATTGCTTGTTATTTAACTATTATTCATTTCATAATTAACTTAAGAAATGAGATTTGATTCGTTATTTTTAAATTTTCATAATATTAAGACGTCGCTTTAGTTCAACACTAAGTTTTAAAATTTCACTTTAAGATTTCATTTGCTACCAACATAGCTTTAGAATTGGCAGAAATTTCGAAAAGGAGGCTAGGTTTCCTTGGTCATCTGTTTACTTAATACATACATCTGTTTCTGGTATTCCTATTTGTTTCTTGTTATCAATTTTTACAATTAAATTAGCTTTATTTATTTTCAGGTCATTTAGACATAGTCTATTGTTTGCAAAACAACCCCGATGCAATCAAAGTTAATTTAAGTACGTGGAGAAATTAACAGAATCTGAACCACTGACTTAATTAATAATAGAACTTTACAGCTTATCCCTGATAAAAAATTGATTGCGGTAAAATGTTTTTAAATTGTTAATGTATATATGTGCATGTTTTCTGATAGCTATAACCTGGATCAAGAGTAAACTGATTACTTCTAGGCAAGCGTACCCCATCGTCCGTTTCAATCTGAGTGCCAATTCTACTAATTTTAAAGGGGAATAAATATTATGACCACCAGAAAATACTTCGATACCCTAAGCTCTTTTACCAAAAATATATACTTAACACCAAAAAAATTAAGCCTAAAAAATAATGTGTCGCATAGGCAGGGAGCCGGACGCTCGATGCCACCACAGCGTCGACTGTCGGGAGGACACGACACGGCATACGCTGGCAGAGTGTGCAGCTTGGGAGGAGCCGCGCCGTGCCCTCATCTCTGTTGTAGGCGGTGACCTCTCGCTGCCGGCCGTAGTCCATGCTATGGTCGGCGGTGAGGAGTCCTGGGACGCGGTGGTCTCCTTCTGCGAGACAGTTATCGCGCAGAAGGAGGCTGCGGAAAGGGAGAGGGAGATCACAACCGCTCTCCCTGCCCGCAGCAGGCGCATCGGGCGTCGGAGGAGGGCATACGCTGCCCTCTTCCGGCCCCCCTAACTGGGTCCAGGGGCGGCGGACTTGGGGATGTCCGTCGCCCCCCATTCATCCGGACCCGAGGTGGCGGCGCGTGGTGTTCCCGTGCGCCCCTCTTTGACGTAGCGAGGGGAGTTAAACACCTCACTCCCCTCGCCGACGCGAGGTGGCCCGCAGAGGCGGGCCGGCACCAGCCGGGGATTGCGGAAGTCGCATACGTTCCCGCGATCCCCGGCGTAGGTGGGAGATGGAACACCGGGGTGGTTTTAGTCAGTAAGAGTCTGACAGACCCCTCCACCCGCCCCAGGGTGGAGGATTTCCATGAGGATTTCCCCCCGAGATCAAAAAAAAAAAAAAAAAAAAGTTTAAAACTGTGACGTCCTACGCACGAGCCGAGCGAGCGAAGCCAGCGGTGCCGCGGCAGCGGCCGGCGAGTGCCAGAAACGACTTGCATTAATAGAAAAAAGAGATTGTTTTTAGTAGGTTTGGTTATAATTTCATATTAAACTGCGATTTTAATTTTGGTGATCATTTACTATTTTTGGGTCAACTATGATTTATTTGGAGTCATTTGCTTTAATAGGACAGCAAGATGTACAAACTTTTAAATTTAAAATGCGGTTTTATATTCTGGTGATCATTTACTATTTTTGCCTGTGATATTTTACTAAATCAGTCAAAAATGTATGGAAATTGAGGCTTTTCTGACAGTTTGACACTGACATGCGAATGCGAACGTTGTTTAAAAATTAGTATAATTGGCTCTCTTGTATGACTGTGTTCAAATACGAGTCTATCTATACTAATATATATTACGTGAAAGGGAAATAACGGATATGCGCATACTAAGTCGCGGGCGAGCGATTCAGTAATAAAAATAAAATATATTAATAACTAGCTGCCATCCGCGGCTCCGCCCGCGTAAATGTCATAATTATCCCAAGGAAACATACTCCCCGGATAAAGAGTATCCTATGTGTTATTCTAGTGTATAATCTACCTCTGTGCCAAATTTCATCAAGATCCGTACTGCCGTTCTGAGGTGATTGAGTAATAAACACCAATCCATACATCCAAACTTTCGCATTTATAATTAAGTATAAATTGTTTTATATAATTTGATGTGTCTATTATCTGAAGCGGTGTTTGTATTCAAGACACTGTATTTAGTATCGGTATCAACAGTACCGTCCCTAAATAATACTTTTCAAGGCAGAGTATTCAAGAAATGACCAGCAGCATCAGGCAGATGCATTAGAGCGACGAAAAGCTCTTATCTTCTGACTCTTTGTTTTGCTCATAGTATTATGCTTGAAAAGTGTTCCAGCAAATGTTTCTTTTTTTCTTACAAAAATCACAGCACTCGACATCTCAAACCAGAACAACGACATAGAAGTTAATCCAGTAAACTAACCGCACACGTTGCAACAAATCGCGACTGAACTGTTGTTATTATCGTAGGTACATATTTGTTGGAACGAGCATTCCGTCTAATCCCGTAGTGCAGGGGCAACTTAAAAGTAATAAATTGCTCTTCACTGTACCTCGGGTTTGCACTCCGGTGGTTTCTGCACAACAATCTGAAAGATTTTGATGCGGTAATCATTTTTGTTTAAAATGGAAAAAAAAACAATTACAAAATGCCAAATATAGACAACATTTTAGGTACGACCCTATAAATAATTTGAAGACTACAAAGAGAAAGATTTCGATCGTAATATCTCCTTTGATTATTATGTCCCTCATGACGAGAACCTCGTGAAGGCTGAGAAAGATTAACAAACGAAGTATCGTGACTTGGCTTGCGAAATTGTCGAGATGTAGGAGGAGAACAAATCTCAACATGGCATTCTGTTTGACATAAGTTAGGATACATTTTTTGCTAGATCTTAAAGCCAAGCTACTTACTACCTAAGACTACAGTTGCCTGATGAATAAACGAATACACATTTTGGTCATACCGTATCCGACCAAAATGTAGGTTACAAAATTCTTGTCTACTACAATGAGTTCCAACAAAGTTCTCGGCTAGCCCACTACTAGTAGGTACCAGTTAGACCACTTAATTGTTTTCAACTAACAACGAATTTTTGCTACCAGCAAATTGGCGGCGCAAATACTTTTCATAACTAATACTGTTGCTCGGTCCGGTTTGGATTTATTGTTGTTCGCTGAAACAACTTTTTGGTCTTTAAGGGAGTGAATCATTTTGTTTCGGAATAATTGCGAAGGTTGACACTACATTATAACTTAGGAAGGCCCTGGTTCAATCCATGGTCAGGAGCGAGGAGGCTTGGGGAGCGGTCACCTCTTTCTGCGAAGCACTACTGCTAGCGAAGGAGGAGGCGGGCCGCGCGAAGGAGAGACAAGGCCATCGTCCCTCGCGTCACAACAGAAGAAGACGCCTCGGGCGTCGGGAGTCATAGGACGATCCCCGGCCACCGTAGGCGCGGCCGGACGGCGAAAGTTGGGTGGCTTACTGTCCAATGACCACCAGTCCCGGGTCGATGGCACATTGTATTCCACGCGCGCCTCAATGAGATTTCAGTACAGGGGACGGGGCAATTTGTTCAAAAGAGTTTCCGCGGCCCTGGGACGAAAAGAGCTTTAGAAGGATCACGGATGGGTTTTAGTCGGTAAGAGTTCGACACGCCCTTCCGCTTCACCAAAAGCGGAATAATTAATTTGATGATTACCACACTTAAAAAAAAAAGTGAAAGGGTATGTATGACTTTGTGATGAGAAAGAACCAAACACACAAGTATCTATCTAACAGAGTCACCATCTACATAATCTTTTTTAAATGTCAATGGCCCAACATCCAACCTGAACAGAAACATACGAATAATAATAATAATAAAAAATGACTAAAAATGGAAATATTTGATTGAAAAGAAGGTGATTTATAGTGTGACGGTTGACAACGTATAATGGATAGGCTCCGTACCTTTCTGGTGGATTCAACTGCTGATTTTGGCTTTATAGGAAAAATGTGGCGGAATTGACCAAAAAAAAAGTAAAATTGGAAGAAGAAATCGTGGTACTCCCTGTACCACAAAGAGTGAAGGTAGTAGGAAGGTAACGTGAGTAGGAAGACGATGAGACCAAATATCAAAATCTTGACTAAATCAATTTTTAAAAGGATTTCTAAAAGTCTTGATCTTCAAAATAATGTTGAGTTATAAGTACTGAAATTATTTCATAGCTTCAATTAGTACACACAGCTTAAATCGCTACACTTCGCTGCAGCCGCTGCAGACGCTAATTGTTTTCATTTCGCAACTAACTAAAACTTTTTGTTTTCGACTAAGCAGAAAGCGGAATATTTTAGCGAGCGCCAAATTAGGACAATATGGATGGTATGTTTGTTTAAATGTATGGCTGCGTTGGGAGTTGGATAAAATTTATTGCGCTAAAGTTAGTTTTTTTTTTTAATTTTAATGAAGCTTTGAATGGTGACTTTACTTTTAATAATTTATTTAAGTAAATTGCAAAACGGACAGGAATCGCCGCCGAGGAAGGCCTTGTATACACTGGTTTGACGACTTATGACCGGTTTCAATAACATATCTACCTTTGACCGACTGTTAAATTGGCTACCAACAGTAGTTGACACTTTCAAACATGACGTTTCAGCTGTTGGTAGCTACACAGCTAAACTGGCCGTTAGAGGCGTTCATGACGGATTGGTCGGAGAACACATCACACCGGGAAGAGTAGAAGGCTATGAGGATACCTCTTCTCAGCAGTTGGACAACATGGGTTGATAAAAAAACTACAAAAATCAAACTGAGGACAATATAACGACAGCAGCCACAAAGAGTCTAAGGCGTGAAATGAGAATCACGCTTTTGTATTTAAAGGATCTACTGATATTAAGTAGTGGGAATTTGTTACATACAGCTGCGGTGGTTTACTGCAGGCTCATGATAAGCCCTGTCACAATCCAGGATTTGATTAATTTGTTTGTTTATCAATCAACCAAAAACCCTCCTTGTTTGTTCTAACTTAACAATTTAGGTAAACCTAAAATTGTTTTGTCGATCCAGTTTTTCGGCTGTTATTCATTCGGCATTTGGTTGTGCCAAATGAATTTGTTTGTAAAAATTGTTTTCGGCGAACTATTGTTGCGTGCCGAGCACGGTTTTGGCATATCGTTAGCTGTGGTGTAATTTTGTGTCGGTGGGTTGTTAATTATGTTAGTCCTAGGATTTTTTAAAATACTTCTCGCATATTTATGGTATTATGCTCATCATATAATGGGTGGACATATCCTTATTGGACAAAAACCTGTAAATTAAAAAAAAGCTCATCATACAGTTGAATCTACATGGGAAAGATTTTAAAACATCTTAAATTTTACAGTCATAGCTACCAGTACATACATAGAGGATCTCGTGGCTAAATAATAACAGCCGCACGAGTCGATCGTCTCTATCTCATACCGAGACTCCTTCGTGCCTCGGAAAGCACGTTAAGCCGTTGGTCCTCGCTGTTATTTATAGATCTTTGGCAGTCGTTACGGATAGTCAGAAACCAGAAAATCTAACACCAGTCTTACCAATGAGTACCGTGTTACCCAGTTAATGGGTTGTGGAGGTCTGGTAGGCAACCACTCCACGTAAAATACTGGTATTCAGTTGAATCCGATTTGACTGGAAGCAGACTCCAATATAATTGGGAAAAGGCTAGGCAGATGATGATGAGCTACTAGTACATAGCAGAAAACAAGTCCATCATTTTCTTTTTGTACAAAATGTTGATCATTTGCAGGATTCTATGGAGCGCTGGTAACTCCAACTTACACAAATTTATTCAAAGCACGTTAGATATAATGAAAATAGTATGTTTTCGTACCGCCAATTTCCAAAATAATGAACATTGTCTGATGCCTTGTTGTCTAACCGAAAAAGGCCAAATTCGACTCAAACCACTGAAACGAATCAATGTAATTACAACAACACGGTATCAGTCACTAACTAACACGGGTGTTGATAGCACAAAGCTTTGCGGTCACTAACCACCACTGTACAGCGCTGCATAGTGCTGTAACACGACTTCTCCGTGATTTGTACCGGTGATAGGATTTCTTGATTGAAGGGCGATTTAAGGGGAAATAAGCCGTTCATGAAAAACTTATCAAGAATTATGTAAACGTCCGTAACTAGAATTGAAAACACTGTTTTCTTTTTATATCCCTACCACAACTTTAAAATCATTAAATGCAAAATGTTAGCCTTAACGATTGTTTGTTATATCTTATTGTTTTAGTCCAAGGAAAATCTGCTGCTTAGTTAATTTTTCATCTAGCAGTTTATTTCTTAATGACAAACTTTTGTTATTTGTTCTACGGTGAAAACAAGAGATCGCTTATTTGGAATAAAAAAAAACTTAAATTGTGTGACAGATCAAAAATCTCATTCAAATAAATTATCCCTAACAAACCACAAACATTTATCAAAACAAATCCAACAATGCAAAATTTACATTTGCACAAATTATTGGACCTAATCCCATATCGCATAAATTGACTTATCAGCACGCGAAAGATAAAAACGTCACCCAATTTAACATATAATAACAGGTGTCATCCGATATAATAGAATATATAGGTAGGTAGCCAGTTACAAAAGGTTATAAATCTTCAACCCTTTTCATAGGAGATGGAAGTCGGGGCGGAGTACGTGCACGACATAACGGGACTGATCTTGAAGTATGAATGAGACAAGATGTAGAGGTTAATTCTTGGAAGTTGCTCTGTAAGGGTAAATGCAGAGTATAGGCAAAGGCTTGATACGACAAGAGTCTCGGCTCGATGATGATACTGCACCAAATTGTGTCCAGTGGAAACAATAACAAGGAAGTTAAATCCCAAAATTTACAAGACATGCGGTCTATGAAGAAGCTTGAAGTGACAAATTGATGACGGGTAACAATACTGGCAATGGTAACATAGCTTGTTATAACACAAAATAAGAGACTATTGTGAGCTGGCTCATATAATCTAACGTCAGTCAATTGGTGACCATCAGAAGAGTTCAGGTTCACCCAACAGAAGAGTTTTGTTTACCAATTTTTGCCGAAGACTTTATTTGAAACATGAGCATCAATTAAAATAGGCTTCCAATTTGATTATCTTTGCAGTAAGTCGGAAGAGAAAAGGCTCTTTAGCTTGTCTCATTTTTACCCGGAAGACAGATAGATGATAGCCAACGAGCGGATATTTCAGCTAAATATGATATCATATTATTAGACGCTACTGCTTGCTAGGATTTAAGGATTTTAGTATGGTTTTTTTACATTTTATTTCAGTTATTATCGTTTAATGGTTAGTATTTTCATCTCAACTACTAAGGAAAGGCATTCGAAGGTTATTTTAAAATTTAATAACACTAATTTAATTTGACAGAAATTGGTACCAGGCTTAATGAACATTTTATGAAGTTTAGATAAATTTTCATGAACCTGAAATCGAGCAAAAGGTCTTCTAAAAATAATACACAAAAGGTTAAAAAACAGCGTCTCATAAATTCATTTCGCTTTCAATAACATCAACAACCTAAATTGGGCAGTCCAGTCGTTTGATTACACATTATAACACAGGCACTGAGAATTTTCTATCTAACTAAACAATAAATTTTAGGTGCTCCTATTGGCTCCAGAGGCTTCTTTGTGGAAACCTATTAGGTGGATGATAAGGCTTAGTTCGCTGCTCCGCTTGGGGGGACAAAATAAATTTCCCGACGGCCTTAAGTACTTTCAAATCGAGATCCTCTGAAACGAGGCAATAGTAGGTCTTTTAAGTTTCGCTACTGTGAGTTTTAGTGTTCTGCTATTATTTAATTGAACCATTTATTTAAATTCGTAAGCTGAATTATTTATTTCTAAAGTCTGTTTGTTAGTAACTAAGCGAAGTTTGATTGGTGGTAGTTTTCGAAATTAATTGTCAGGTTTGATGGAAAGTGATGATGTTGATAGTTTTAAAATTATTAGTATTCAGAGCTTTATTATTAAACTGTCATTTATCATTAGTTTTCACTTTTCAGTTATCTTGCTTTTCGCTATATTACTCTATAGCACAAGCTGAGTTATAAAGAAAAAAATTCTCGCCACTGTCATTAATTTTAATAAAATTTTAACATAATTTATTTTAAACATGATTTCCACCACAGTTTCTGCTCCAATTGTAACCTCGCTTGCTTTTAATGATGTCCCACTATGTGACTGGAAACATCAAATAAGAAAAATTGGTTTTGTCAGTACTCACAAAGCACCGAAGCGCTGTAAACCTTTAGAGGGATCATCGCGGTTGAGTGCAGCGATATTGGTAGCTACATAAACATTTTTTAGACACATGAGTGAAATACGCTTTGGCGATATTAGAAACAGCTCTAATTTTCGAGGACACTTATTTGGAGCTGTCATTATGAAATTGTCGTCGCATTTAAATTTAATATTAAGCGAAAGTCAATTAAGCAGTAACAATACTAAAGGGGAAGAATAGGTTTCAAAGCGGTGGTCTGAAACTAAAATAACTACATTATTATAGATACTAGATTTTTGTTTCTGACACCGATTCGAAGATGTAAGTTTGCAAAGATACTAAACGGGTGACGTTGATAATAATGTAATTGATAACACTTACTTCGAAATCCATAGTAACAGAGATTTTAATAGAATTTATGGGACTTTGTTTACTATCGGCAACATGTTGCCAAGGCACTTTATGAGTATATTCAACTCAAATTTCTAACCACACTGCAGCATGTACGATAAATCTTCTATTCTCGATACCGAAGAAATGAAAACTTAAAATTCAGCTCAGTTCCTCACGTACAAAAATTACCACCAAAACAAAGCTAGCGCCGCTCATTGAATTTGCTCTTGATGCAGTTGATGCTACGTGCACTTTAGTGTTGGGAATGCGACATGAATTTTATTACAACGGGGATTTTTATTAGTGGTCGACATAATATTTGCAAGATACAAAAAGGTTATAATATCAGACATGTTTCTCCATACATTAATTCTGTTGTGGTCGACGGTTAGACAATCAATCATCAATATATATCTCTATCTCTATCTCTTGCGTTACTGGTGACTGAGTGATTGAGTGAGTGACTGACTGAGTGATTAAGGGAGGATTTACCGAAATTCTTACGAGAACGGGTAAAAAAGCTAATTGCTGATAATTTTTGTTCTACTTTGAATTTAACAAGAACCTAAAGTAAATTGCTGGCTTCATATCGCTGTTTGATTGAATTAAAAGTTATAAAAAACTTCGATGCTTCAATAGCTCAGGCACTGGTCGATTCCCGGCCACCGTAGGCGCGGGTCTGCGAGCGTTGGGTGGCTCGCCGTTCGTTCAGAACCAGGCCCGGGTCGATGGCGCGTTGTGTTCCACGCGCGCCTCAAATAGATGTCACCGAGCCGAGGTCCACTAGGGCCAGTGCCTGCCAGGGTAGCGGAATTTGTTCGAAAGAGTCACCGCGGCCCTGGATCGCAAAGGGCATTGGAAGGAAACACGGATGGGTTTTAGTCAGCCAGAGTCTGACACTCCCTAAATCCCTACCACTCCGCCCAGAGTGGAAAGAGTTATTTGATGATTTCCCATCCATAAAAAAAGCAGATAGTTGTTACAGGTACTCAGAAGCTCGAAATTTGATTGGTTTGTATAGCTCAGATAGGTTTGCTGCATGTAAAATACTGCAGTCCAAGAGTAAAATAAAGAACTTAAGTGGTTGCCGATTCCAATACTAGCAGCCTAGCAGACGCTGGAAATTTCGAGAACTTTTTAATGACAGCAAAAATTAGTCATTTGAACTATCTTATCAATATTATTATGCAACAAAATGTCGTCACAAATATCAAAACTATTTAACAGTACATTTTAACATCACTAAACAATACTACAGTCACCAAAAAACTCCTTACACGATAAAACTTGACTTGTACAATACAAAGGAGATTTTGTGTCGTGTTTCGGATTAACATGGAAATTGAATCAGGTTGCACGGCGAACTTGGCCGGGACAAAGCTTTGTGACTCCAGACTTATATCCGATTTTTTTTTATTTTGTTCTACACTACTGTTGTGCGCGAGTGTACTGCGCTGTAGTGACGTATAGTTTTGTAACTATTGCAGTTGAGTTTTAAGCGAATGATGTTGTTTTTTTTTTAATTTTGTAATTTCAAATTTCTAACTTTTGAGTAACTTTATTGATAGCTTAGCTAATTTTCTGGATATACAAGACTAGAATAATGTTATCTTCATGGCCTTTTGGCCAAAGGGGACCATCCGTGACGGCAATCCGACAAGATTGGAGAGAGATCAGACGACCAGCGTGTAACTTGCTTTTCGAGACACGATACACTGTAGCGACATCAATGCCGCCACATGAAAAACTAAGTAGTGAAATTTGTACGGCAACAGAAGAACCGCAGCGCCATCTACGACGAACTAACAATGAAATCCTGCATCGCGCAAGCAAGGTTCTCCGTGCGATTTGAACATATACAAAAGTCCGAATATCAAACTATGGGGCAGTTGCCCACCAGACACAACAACCGTTTGGCAGGAGGATCCACCTATTTTCAGTGGAGGTGTGCAGGACTTTATTCTCTGTACCGCATACCCTTTAAAACACTTCTTCACCCAGAAATCTTTAAACACTTTTCTCGACCTGGAGATAGAGCTCAACAATCCACGTTTTCACGCCAGTCTCACAGAATCTTGACATATTTATTTATTTATTTACACTTTACGCACACAAATGTACAGAGGCGGACTTAATGCCATAGGCATTCTCTACCAGTCAACCTTTGGGTGATGCAGAGAATGGTGGTAGGTGCAATATGGTGAATAAAAAGCGATTGATATTTAATTAATACATACAAACATTTAAATAAATAATACGAATACATAAACTATACATACAATATAAATATATAATAAGTACTCAAATTAACAAGATAAATAGGTACATGAAATACTTAAACAATTACAACAAATAGGTAATTGGAAAACATTAGCGATCTGATGATACTACTGCCAACTTCTTCCGAATATGTTCGCGAACTTTAACTTTGAAGGCTAATCGGTTGGTGACCATCCTAATTTCCTGGGGTAGCGAATACATATTGTGAGAACATTAGAACATTGTAATTATTAAATTGTTAGTAGTAAGGGTGTAACCAAGTATCAAACAGGAAGAGAGAAGATTGTTTTGTGCTCGAAATTACAATCCCTTACCATTAGGAATTGTGCTAGAATTATTTCTGTAAACATTTTCACAACATGTTCAAGACATCAATATTCCAAGCTATGTCAGTATAAAGCTTAATGTAAACATGATACTCAACATATTTTTTCTTGAAAAGCACTTAACTCGGTTCTCGAGTAAAAACTTAGCGATTTCATGAAGAAAGTGCCGTCGGAAAATGAGTTTTCAAAAGATATTGTGGCTTTGAGATTGCATTTCCATTGTAATGATAGAGTAGCCAGAAGAAGCCCGAGTTCTTGGTACTGGAGACTTGAAGATATATCAATTTATAATAATCTATAAAAGGCTCAAGTCCATTTTTTTGTAAAGGAGTTATATTCTGTTTACCCCAGAAAAAGGTTTGTTTTGATAACCATATCCAAGGACCCCTCGTAAACAATTTTAGATTTTCAGATGACCGACATACATTTTATCACAAAAAGTTTGTTCCATATTCGCAGTGTCTGGGCCCCAAAAATCCATAAACAACAATAAAACAACTCAAACAGTTTTCAATTTACATTTTGCCGCGAAAGTGGAGTACAGTCAGACAAAAGAGAAGAAGTATCGTCGGGAGATTAGAAAAATTTACGTGATCGCCTCTGAGATAATTGTTTCAAACTGGGCTAGCAAGTTCGGTCAGCTATCTCCCGCCTCCCCTGACAAGGGTGAACCGGGATTTATTTCGCCAACTGTACCAGGAATGTTTGCACAATTCAATTTTTGAGACAGCTACTATCTTATTTTGTAAACGGTCTCAGTTCTTGTTTTGTAAAATGTACTTTGTGAGATCAAAATGTTTTGCTTTATTTTTCGTACTCTATAAATCTTAAAAGCTACATCCCATTTGAGATTGTGAAGTTTTTTTCGTTGTTCTTAAAAGGAAGCTATATTTTTGATGTCTACTTTAGCTACTAGCAGATATTATTTTTCAAGATGAATAAAAATATTCGAGAACTAGGTATATTCAAAGCTCACAGTTTTTGAAGCTACTTAAGTAAATTTAAAAAATAACCGTTCAAGCGATAAACTACGTCAGAACAACGAAATTTTCTGCGATATATTATGTTCAAGTTATACTCGCATTTATTCTCACTACTGAGAGCTTTATATAACTAATTAATGCCGTATTAAGTCTGTCAATGTTGGTTTGTGTGCGTAAGGGCCGCCATTGTAGCTATAGAATTAAGTTAGGGTAAAAGAATTGTGTGCACTATTTTTAGTTTATAGTAATAGTTATTTATGATACTAGTGCGGTAAGTTGGTTTTACAAAACGAGTAGACGACCATCGTCACGAGTTTGTAAAAACCAATTTCCGCATTTATGTCATACAACGTTTTTCAACACATTTGCGAGAAAACAGTACAATAGGTAATGAAACATGCTTTTTGTGTTTCGATACAAGTTGGAAAGTCGAAACAATCTTTAACGTTCCTAACATGAAAACGGCGCAAATTTGCAAAAAAAAATTGAACTACATCTTTCGTCTCATTTTCTCTTTAGTATTAAAGTGAGACAAACGTATTGAGCAAACGCGCTTCCAAGGTGGTTCGATCATTCAGCTTATTTATTTATTCTAGTAATGTGAAGCTCCTTGGTGGAATTCTTATTTTTATAAAATGGAAATTGAAAAAAAAAACTTTAAAGGATAAGCACGGTGTTATACAACGAGGAGTGCGGTATTTTACCGCACTTTCCATTCTATGGTGCGTTATTTTTTTTTTATCAAATGTGTTGAAAAGTATATTTATATTTTATCTAACACTAGCACTTCGCCCGCGACTTCGTCCGCGCGGATTTAGTAGGTACTCCACAAACTTCAACGCCCCCTCAAACCCTTTTTAAAGGTAAGTTTTGGAAAATTAAGCACTACGATATCCATTCAACGGTCTCAGGATCAGCCTACTATCCACCCAGTTCACCCCGTTCACCCCGCCAGAGGTTGACTATGTAAACATTGTTAGATCTGTTTCAAATTTCCCACTTTTAGCTTGTTCATTCCAATTTCCACGTAAATTGAAGTAAGCAATAATGTCCTCCCCTGAAAAATTCATCAACCCTTTTCGCCCCTTATATTTGTTATTCTTAATTTTTTATCCAAAACATTAATGCCGTGCATTAAGTTTCTCCCCAGTTAGCTCAAACCGCAACATTTTTCTTACTTAGAGCATCGAAAAATCCAAATATTTGTTATTTTTCTTTTTTTATCCAAAACATTAATGCCGTGTTTCAGCTTCATCGGACTAAGCGTTAAGATTCTCCCCAGTTCGCTCAAACCGTAACATTTTTCTTACTTAGACCATTTTTATGCCCGTCGTAACTTTAAAACGAAAGGTCCGATTTGAGTAATTTGAAGTGTAGTTTACATGTACATTATCAACCTTAATTCTAAACAAACAAACTAACTAATCTTTACTCTTTATAATATTAGTTTAGATAGATTAGATATATAATCCTGATGATGTGTCTGTTTGAGTATTATTCGCAAATTATCGGCATTCGATTGAACTGAGTCTATAAAATAATCATTAAAATGTCTTGCTATCATTTTAGGAATATTAAATTTCATAGAATTGGTTACCTCCCAAGTTGCTTTAGACTTGTTAGTGCTAGTTCCTATAAAATAGCTGTTTTGAGCCCTTTGTGTTAATTTGATCACTTTTTAATATCTCTTTGAGAATTATTTGAAAGCCGCTTTTGTATCACTATTTCGCTTTATTCTGTATTGCTATAATAAAGTTCATAATAAAGATCAAATAAGTTCATTGAACTTTATAGAATTTACTGGTGATTGTGGAATACTGAGCATACAAATGATAAAAGCACTCAATACAATTGCAAAAGAACTTGGCCCAAAGGAAATAAATACTAAAAATATTCTGCTTTTAATTTTCAAGATTAGAATCAAAATTTAGGATTCGTTGAATCTCGTGAGTTTGGAGGAATTACGTTACCCAAAAAATTGGGGCGTTTTTCAATTCTATTAGATTAAAACTCCTTTAATTGTATTAGAAGTTTCAACTACCATTACCGAAGTTAATGCAATTATCAATGTCTTCAGAACTGTTCAAAACATTATGCGCGCGTGGATTTCCTTAGCAGAGTTATTTTAGAAATGTATTTATTATACTCTTCAAAGATCTTATACTTACAATCATCAACAAATATATTTCGAAAAAGATTATTACAGGATTTTATGTTGATAAAAAACTCTATGGCCCATAACTCATTAATAGGTACCAACTCTTAACATCTTACACACGTGATAACTTTTAAACGAAATATCCGATTGAGATGAAACAAAAAGTATTTTACTTCTACATAAATACTCTTGATAACATAATGCTTAATTTCGATAAAGATTAATATTACGATACGTATTTAACGTAGTTTTTTTTCTTTAGACGATTTAATAATTATTTTGAACACAAAATGGGTTATTGTGATTAAACCATGATAGCTAGATATATGTTCTCGCGGACTTTTTTGTAGGTCTTAATGGGATCTTCTAACCCGTAGTACATCATTTTGTTCTTTTGTCAATAGTTTTTGCAGCGCACGCAAAAAAAGGTTTTTGATTTTACACCTTGTGTTACGAAATAGCAATTTTATTACGGATCCCTAATTTTGAAAAAAAAAAAATATAATAGAATAGAATAGAATAGAATATAGAATAGAATAGAATAGAAAACATTTATTCGATACAGACACAACACAACAGCAACAAAACACAAAGTAAAAAGAGAACAATCATAAGACAACAATAAATTATCTAGCCAGCCGCTAGCTGAGCGTGCCTATACCGAAAGGGTTACCATCTCAGCATTTGCTGGGCGTCAGACACCCAGCGCTGGTTTTCAGTTGGCACCCTGCAGTGACACACGGACGTGGGTAAGAAAAATAAATACATTCATACTTGAATATTAAAAATAAATAATAAATAAATTAGAATACGTTAATAAGTATTATAAAATTTTTTTTTTTTTGTGTTTGCTACACTGTCCAGAGATTTTTCCCTTATAGTACTACCCACGACTCTGTAATATAAAACAACGCGTGGACGCATTATCCAAAGAGTATATTATAAACTCTAACGAGT
>NDFZ01004606.1:88970-116849 GCA_002192655.3 Mamestra configurata | reverse complement strand
GACTAAAATTCATCCGTGTTCTTCCTAATGCCCTTTGAGTTCCAGGGCCGTGGTGACCCTTTCAAACCAATTCCACAACCCTGGCAGGAGCTAGGCAGAGGCTAGAGCCTCTGGACTTGATATTTGGACATGTGTCTATTGCACGTTAAAAAAATTTTTGGCTACAAAAACTTCCACGAAATCACATACACTAGAATTCGCTCGCGCTTTTTAAATTTAGGGGTCCGCCCCACATATTTAAGTTTCCGTTCCTTTGTGTGTTATTTAAGCTGACTTACTCTAAAACTGAGCTCAAAGCAACGGATGAAATTCTCACGTTAAATGTTACGTAACTTAAATGTGTTCATAATTTTGCAGCGTGAGCACAATTGTGTGTTAATTGCTCGGAAATTTGATTCATAGGTGAGAACATACAGGATGACTTTTAATGCATTGGTGATATTTCTGGTGATAAAATTAGTCATGAGTTTTAAACCACTTAGTTTAATAAATCAGCAGTTCAGTGAGATTGTTTTACTAACCAAAATGTAGTTAACACCACAAATTTTTACAAGTCATGTCGATCATGGAAATTAATGAACCGAATTTAATAATAATTATTATTATTCTATTGACTGCAACTGAGGACCATAGATAACATACACAAAGTTATGTTAAACAATTATCAACATATGAATAAACCTGATTAAACAATAACTACGCACGTAACGTTGCCGGCGTCGTGTTTCACTGCGTGGTGTCGCGTAACCGTACTCGGAAACGTCGAAATAAGACACCTTTCGGCCAAAAGTCCTATTTTAAGAAGGTCTGTAGATGGTGGGTTGGAACTCGTACCACGAACGACGTAAAGTTGATATTGTGACGCGATTCCAACCATTCGACTCTCAGAGTCTAGTCAGTCTTCACTTTTCTAATGAACTTAAAACGTATGCTAAAGATGCCTAGGTCTAAAAAGTTTGTTGAGAACTTTTTCGATACATATTTATGGTAGAGGATAAAGATTAAAATTGCTCGCTCTATCTCTCGACAATATGTAACGAATTAATAGTCACCCTGTATATGTATGTTACCTTTCTCTACTTGATTTGAGCTTCAAAGTGAAGGGAGAATCAATCAGCAACGTTGCTGTAATCATTTGTATGAGTAATCGCTTAAGACTCGGATTTCGCTGTCATAATGAATTATAACTTCACATGTGGAATAACTTACGAGCTTCGCACATTAATTTTGAAAAATAAGTTGGCAAATTAATTAACTCTTATTTATTTATTAATTGACGCTGCCCTACTCTAGGAATTTCTCGTTTATCGTTTTCTCGTGTATCGTGGGTGCGTTTACTAATGAATAGTGTCACATATACAAACAGTCAGACCCGGAAAAACTATATGTAGGCCATACAAACATTTGTTCCGTGCGGGGATCGAACCCGCGACGCGCAGCGCAGCAGTCAATCGCTCAACCACTGCGCCAACCGTGCCGTCAAGTATAAGTAAATTAAAAATTCCCATTTGGCATAAGTGCCTTGATATAGTTCTGTATAATAACAATAGGGAAGATTAAAATACAGAATTTATGTGATTAAAATTATAAAAAAGTATAAAAAAAACTGCAACGTTTTTATTTTTAGTAAATATTGATTTTAAACAACAATTACGAATTAAAATAACGTGAAACGGGACGTATTTAAGTATGACAATTAGCATATAGTGACCTCACTGCTGTTATGACAACCAAAGGACGACCTTAAATCTTTGATTCATGACAGTTTATGACCAGTGACTGATAGGAGTGGACTCATCGTCCGTTTTAGCGCGAAATTTTAAACTCAGTTTAAAACCGCAATGTTGGCAGTAAATTAAAGCGTTTTAATTTTTTCATGATCTGTTTTACGAAAAGTTTCCTTGTTCCCTATTATAGTCACCAGAGTTTGTTTACGCAAGAATGTCATCATATACTACCGAGACATATTTAACTCTTATTTCTATTCAAACCAAGAATAGTTTAAACTACATGACAGTTGTTACAAATAGTCCGAAACCCGATAGTTTGTAAACCATATTTCTAGATAAAACACCTAAAACACAAGTAAAACTCCACGACCTCCTTCATCCCACCGGCCCCCTTCTACCATCGGACCATCTAGATGCACTGTAAGTTACCAANAGTTTCCTTGTTCCCTATTATAGTCACCAGAGTTTGTTTACGCAAGAATGTCATCATATACTACCGAGACATATTTAACTCTTATTTCTATTCAAACCAAGAATAGTTTAAACTACATGACAGTTGTTACAAATAGTCCGAAACCCGATAGTTTGTAAACCATATTTCTAGATAAAACACCTAAAACACAAGTAAAACTCCACGACCTCCTTCATCCCACCGGCCCCCTTCTACCATCGGACCATCTAGATGCACTGTAAGTTACCAACCCTACCTTGTTGCTATTCCACCAATTTGCACTAAACGTTTTCAAACGTCTTTTATAATGCGCACAGCAAAGGAGTGGAACTCTCTGCCTGCGTCTGTGTTTTCGAACGAAAAATTAGTGTGAACAGGCTTCTTCTGGGTAAGCTCGCTCCATCGTCGACTTTGTCTCTGTCATCTATGACCTACCCATATAAAAAAAAAATATAGTGACGTAATACGGCCATCATTATACAATCATTCATCACCACTCAAAAGGACACTGCTGTCCATTTCCAAGCCATAATCCCTTGAACAATGTTCTTCACTAAACTTCGCAAACTCTGCCAATTAAGGGAAACGAAATGTCAAGGTGAAGGGCAATTAAACTTCTGATCATAATCTAATTGAGTCTAGAGCTGCGTCAACACAATCTAACTTGATGAGCGATGTCTGTCTTCATATGGAGTGACGTCATTGCTAAGTACTTATGTTCCTTGCTTGCCCAGAACTGCTAATTGTTTGTGAACTTAAATAGGTTCAGAAGTCTGTTGATTGGCTAGTTTGTTGATATTTGCAGAGCTATTTTTAGTCCTAAATCCGTCTAGTTTTTTCTTAACTATGGAATCTATGGCATTGTAACAGCTACACTGCGATCGCCAACCCGCCTGCCAAGCGTGGCGATTATGATGATGATGAAAGCCAACTTAACATTTTTACAGCCACAATTCAGTTACTTGATAATACGGCAACCCTTGGCAAGACTGTTGTCAGATTTTTCTGGCATCTGACTATCCGTAGCGGCTATCGAAGATCTGAATGAAGATCAAAAGACAGCAGGGACGAAGTACTTAACGTGTTTTCCGAAGCAAGGAGGAGTCGAAACTCCACAATTACATATCGAGGACTCCCAGGACTCGTTGACTTATTCCTGAAGACTGATT
This sequence comes from Mamestra configurata, assembly GCA_002192655.3. Taxonomy (NCBI): domain Eukaryota; kingdom Metazoa; phylum Arthropoda; class Insecta; order Lepidoptera; family Noctuidae; genus Mamestra; species Mamestra configurata. Next base: position 113,499 of record NDFZ01004606.1, on the reverse strand, counting down.
CCTTAAGACTAATTCCTTAAGACTTATTCCTGGAGACTTATTCCAGAAGACTTATTCCTGAACACTTATAGCTACAGACTTTTACTTGAAGACTTATGCCTGATGACTTATTCCTGAAGACTTATGTATGAAGATTTATGTCGGAAGACTTTTGACTGAAGACTTATACCTGAAGTATATTTCTGATAACAGAGACCAAACGACTTAACGTGTTTTCCTAAGCACGGAGGATTCTCGGTATCGAAGGAGTCTCGGTATGTAATGGTTGGTCACCAACCCACAGATCTACCTCCTCATGTACTGCTTAACCTCGAAGATCAAACCATTATTTACCAACGAGCTTCTTCTTTCAAGATCAAAAATAGTAGGAATTAATTTCGGAAACCAGTTTTGTACCCCTGTTGGGTTTTCCTCCTAAATTTTCCTGTTTTTACTAACTTGAAATGTTAACGCTCAAAATCGACTGGCACTAACTTTTACCGAAACATAAACAAGCTACATACTAAGCTGCAAATACCCGAAACATTTTGATTGCACAAAACACCCGAACGATTCCGAATCCGATCCTGAATGGACGAGGCCCGACATGATTCGTGCCTACACGAACGCGTTGCCAAAACGCTGTGATTGCTTACTTCTGATTTGTACGTTGTCACCTAGATTAACCAGTGCTGCAGCCTTTGTTTATACTGCCCGGCTAATCTATGTACGGGATAGTCAGTGTAACGTGCCGTTTTTGAGTACAGTACTGCGAGAGGGTCGATTTTGAACTGGATTGTGGAATGTTCAATGTGTTTTGTTTTGTTCTGAAAAAAATGGTTGCTTTCGTTTTTGAGGTTGTTCTGTTTCTTGGATGCTTTGAGAGATATAAACCAAACTACTGAGCCGATTTTGATATAATTTCTATGGGTCCATTCGGAATGTACCTATGTCCTATGCGTGTAACATATATTTTTTCAATTCGGTTTATAAATGACAGAGTTATGAGCTAACAAACATGAAAAAAAGATACAACCGAATTGAGAACCTCCTACTTTTTTTGAAGTCGGTTAAAAATTTGTAGTATTTTCCTCTGGTCAATTAGTCTAAAAAGAAAATATAATCTCTGGTAGTTCTGGTAAGAAATGTTTTAACTTGTTGAAAGCTACTTAATCGCTAAGGGCTGTGATATAAGTCGCTAAAGTTTTTGTACGTAGGTACAGCTAAGGAGTGAAATTCACTGCCGGAGTCTGTGATTCTTGATAGCTTTTTTTATAAGGATGCGAAATCATCAAATGACCTCTTCCGCTCTGGGTGGAGCGGTGTGTCAGACTCTTACTGATTAAAACCTATCCATGTCCCTTCTAAAGCCCTTTGCGTTCCAGGGCGGCGGTGACTCTTTCGAACAAATTCCGCAACCCTGGCAGATTCTTGATAGCTACAACCTGGGGTTTGAGATAGTGGTGAAACGCGAGCTTGAAGCCAGAGTGAAGCCGCGGGACATAGTTAATTTGGTTAAAAAGATCCGAAAAACTGTCCGTTTGCTTATAAGAAATACTCATTGCCTACAAGAGTTGGGGTCACACCAAAATTGCTATTGATTTTCTAATACATTTACGATCGTTCTTTTTGTCAGCTCCTCGCAAATGAAGCGCGAAGTTGAGCAAAGATGTGCTCGCACTTTGCGCTGCCTCTCTATTTACTGTCTTTCACGCATCGCCGCACTCCATTGGGTGTTAATCGTATAGGATGCGAAGACAGCACGTATAAAGAAACCTGTATGTTTTGTTGATAGCTATAAGTAATGGTGTAATATGAAAAAAAACACTGAAAGACATTAATGAAGCGAACACGACAGTATACAGTGGTTGCATCAGTCTCAGAACGCGTCTCCTCATTTATTCTAATCTATCCTAATACCTGTATTATAAATGCGAAAGTTTGGATGAATGGATGTTTGTTACTAAATCACGTCAAAACGGATAAACGGATCTTAATGATATTTGATAAAGAGGTCGATAATATTCTGGAATAACACATAGGAGACTCTTTATCCCAGGAGTATGTTTCCTTGGGATAATTTCCGATATCCACTTGGGCGGAGCCGCGGGCGATAGCTAGTACTTCATACTTCATTGAAACAAGGCGTCATATTCGAATATTATAAAGGCCATGCTACGAATTTCACTTTGTAGACTTTTTGTATTTGCCACAATGCGCCATGGGAGTTGTTTTAAGAGCCGCGATGTGGCCGCTTCGAAGAAACCACAACGCCTGCTTAGCTATTGTTTCGATCATCGAGCGTTGTCGGTTTTTGAGCATACCTTAACGATGAATGAAACCATCACTAAAAAAACTTAAACTTTTATGAATTCAAGAGAAAAAGTCGCAAATTAGATTCATGAGAATATATTGTCATACAGTTACCTATATATTCTCAAGGAATATTTTATCAGGACCTTTATTTATCAAAACAAGGGCAGACCCTATTTGTTCTAGTCTAGACACAAATTTGACACACACACCTTTTTATGAAATTCATTTATTATCACAAGTTTTTCACATAAAATTTATATCGACACGGCACGTGTATGTGTTAACTAGTTAACATAAACTTTACAATACGATAACACTCATGAACATAATTACGTTTGCCGTCCAAAAATACCGACACAAATTCAATTAAACACTCCTGAAAATAACTAACATCATAATGTAACAACATGTTCATTAATTATAGGAACCACGTGTGTGCTATACCGCGGTTAATCTATTTTATGTACGCGCCAGACGATGCTCTTGTATAACTAAAAGTCCGTATAAAAGGATAGAAAATTCTAGAAAAAATATCTCCGTCAACGTGTCCTTGGAAGGACCGGCTTGGAACTCGTATCGAATTTAATCTCAAGAAAGGAGAATAAAAAGATACAACGTACATTTTTTTTCATTGAAATTGTAATATTAAACGTAAAATTTTCCGTAATAAAAATGGTTTATCTATACTTATAATATAATAAAGCTGAATAGTTTGTTTGTTTGATTGAACGCGCTAATCTCTGGAACTGCCAGTCGGATTTGATACATTCTTATTGTATATGTAATTAATAAACCTACTCGTATGTTAGTAAATGAACTCGTCAGATGTGAGACGCCTACAGATTTGCTAAAGATTTGACCTTTAGCTGGTGACATGGTTTTTTTGTAACGTAATTGGTGATGAGTGGTCTGATAGGGCGCCACTATATGTTGTCTATAACATAGAGAATACACGACAGTACTACGCTAGCATCGCTCGGCCTGTGAGACCGCACGTAACCATTTAAAGGTTGAGTATAGAATTGAATATGGATGACGAAAGTTAAAAATCATTGCCTAGCAATTGTTTAACACGAGTATAAGTATAAAAAAACTAAGAAAATACTTTCCACATTCCCGACTTAGCTAAGCAAAAATCTCTCGTATTCATTTAAACAAGCCAACAACCAACTCAACCCTAGGTCCTGTGAAAATGAACCAGAATTAACTCATATACTTTACAGACACCAGTAATGGTGTCTGTAAAATATATGACAATCGCAAAACATCACATGAGGCCTCGGAGGACCAAGTTGAAGTCCACCAAAGGAGGCCTGATGGAACTCGTAACTGAATTTATAGAGACAGTGAAGGATTAGCGTTGGGGGGCTGTAGTTACTTGTGGGTAGTTGAGTGATACGCTTTTGTTTTTATGACGTAGTTGTCGTTGGCAGAGGCCGAGAAGTTTGTTGAAAAGTTGTAAGTTTGGTGATTTGATGTCGCACGCGGTTGAGTGAAAAGTGCTGTTTTAACTTGATTTATTTTATTGTTTAATGGTGAAGTTATTTGAAAAGGGGTTTTATATTCCCAAAAGTTTACCCACAAATATGCAGTGATAGTCCAGTTTTGTTTTAGGAAAATAGTTGTTTTCGTAATAGGATTAAAAATAGCAGAGATTAATAAAGAAACAATTCACTCCAAAAACCTTTTTGTATTAAGTATGAATTAAGTACACAGTGAAGTAGTTAATCGCATTTCAAATACATACCAGGCCTGGTATGTATTTGTCACTCCCAAAAAGCCCATGCTTTTAACAAGGAAAAACACAATATTAATGTAGCAATATCCCTATCCACGGCCCTGGAACGCAAAGGGCTTTAGAAGGAACACGGATGGGTTTTAGTCAGTAAGAGTCTAACACGCCCTTCCGCTCCACCCAGAGTGGAAGAAGTCATTTGATGATATCCCATCCATAAAAAAAAAGCAGTTTGCTTCTTCTTTGCGTGTTCCAGGGCCGCGATGACTCTTTCGAACAAATTCCGCAACACTGGCAGGCTCTGAGTCTTCTATGCTATCTCTTTGAGGCGCGCGTAGAACACAACGCGCCATTGACCTGGGCCTGGTGGTGATCGGACAGCGAGCCACCCAACGGTCGCCGTCGCGTCGCGGTAGCCTTTTTCGCTAGCATTACTGCATCACAAATGGAGGTGACCTCTTCACAAATGGAGGTGACCGCTTGCCAAGCCTCCTCGCTCCGGACCATGGATTTAACCAGGGCCGGACGCGAGAGGTCGCCGCCGACGCCTCGACGAGGACACAGCGTTGCTCAGCCCAAGTAGAGCAGACCTCCACCGTATGCTCCACCGTGTCCTCCGGGCGATCCTCACAGTGCTGACACCCTGGCGTGTCCTCCCGCTAAACCCGTAACAGGTACCTCCCGAAACAGTCGTGTCCGGTGAGTACCTGCGTCAGGCGGAAGGTGAGGATTCCGTGGTGCCTCTCCAGCCACTCCTCAAAGAGGGGTCTTACCGCCGCAATTGTGGCGTGCCCATGAGCAAACTGCTACAAAGAAAACTATATTTAATCAGTGGAAAACAAAGGCCAAAATAGCGTAAAGTTTTGAACTATATCTTAAGACATCCAATTATTTTTTGCTTTTGCTGACTAAATAATAATAAGCTCTTATTTGTTTATTCGAATCTCCAACAAAGAATTCACCGTTTAAAAATAAATTGCCGTGGAAAAGTGATTCGATGAAGTGTGCAATCTCTTGTGTGTATCAGATCGAAAAAAAACAACAATTATGAAGCTAGTGACCCTGACTGCCAAACCGGAGGTCGTGGGTTCGATTCCCACCCAGGACAAATCTTTGTGTGATGAGCATGATCATTTGTTCTGTGTCTGGGTGTAATTTATCTATAATATGTATGTATTTAGAAATATATAAGTATGTTTATCAGTTGTCTGGTTGCCATAGCACAGGCTCTGCCTAGTTTGGGATCGGATGACCGTGTGTGAGTTGTCCCAAGATATTATTATTATTATTATAAAGTTCATGATAAGTAAGAGAAGTCTGACATAGACTATGACGTCAAAATCTAGTACGCCCATATACCTGCCAAACAAAACAACGTTTTCGCGAGAGAGGTAGATGTTACATCTCGTCAGTTTTTGGATCAATTTTGATTTTGTTTTTACTGTCAGTACCTTATTCTGTTTTTGATATTCTGATAAGGTGACAAATATTTGATTCGTGCATATCCTTATTGTCAGTGTCACATTTTTAATGAGTAACTGATTGTCATTCAATGACATCGACATTATGACAATAAGGAGTCCGTAAGACAGTAAATCAGATTGTATCATGCATGGGAGCCAGCAAAAATAGACGTTATGATTCCCCTACTAACCCAGAAAGTGTTTGACTGTACCTGTAAACCGAAGAATTTAGTTTTTGTCTAAAGTACTCATAATATGCAATGCACACTTGCCTTTCCAATTTACTTCTGACATTGGCAGAATTAAATATTCGACCTTGGATTTACTTGCCACATAAAATATATATATTAGAATAGACGTTAACATGACGAACCTATTTTTACTCAGACTGTACTTTCTCTTTTCTACAAAGTTACTGAACTGAGTTTCATTAGAAAACCTGTCTCGATGCATCAGTTGCTATGCCAAGTCGAGTCGTGCCAACTTTACGTTTGGTGCACGGTTGACTTGAAGTTAATGTTCACTTAGTTTAAGCTGCTTCGCAATCTGATTTGTATAAGTAATAAGCTTCGCTGGACTTAATTTTCGTTTTACTAACGGAACTAGACTTTGGATTCTGGGCGCTTATTGCTTTAATTCAACATATTGTATACATTCAAAAATAACATTGTGATGTATGGTTAAAAGAATAATAATTAGTATTTTTGACATGAAATATTTAAATATCTCCGCTGCTATGGCCATGTCAGAAGATGAAGCAAAGACCATGTCACCCAGACTGTAATGAACCTCCCAGAACAAAAGCAGGGGAGTTAACCTGGTGGAACTCTAATAAAAGAGACCTTAACAAAGCCCAAACACGAAACGACAACCCACAATCATTTGACATGGCGCAGGAAAGTGAAATACAATTATGCTAGTACAACCGTGCAGTGTTTATAGACTAGGTACCAAAATATTAATTTATATGTCAGTGGGAAATACTATTTATATTCAGTAAATGAATCCTTTGCCATTCGGGTCGTAATAATAACTACCCAGTCATTTCACGAGCACATAAGCGTATTTACCTATATTGAATTTACATTTTCATTAAAGAGAGTTAACCGAATACGTCACGGCTGTCGCATCTGTGAGACCGGACCCCGACAAATTACTTTAAGTCCGGTCGGAAATTGCGCCGTTGACAACCCTGAGTCACAGAAGAGATTGGTGCAGAAGGTCAACGATCGAAATTACCCTCACACGTTGACACAGGCGGTGACCTCTCGCTGCCGGCCGTAGTTCATGCTATGGTCGGCGGTGAGGAGTCCTGGGACGCGGTGGTCTCCTTCTGCGAGACAGTCATCGCACAGAAGGAGGCTGCGGAAAGGGAGAGGGAGATCACAACCGCTCTCCCTGCCCTATTATCGAATTATTTAAAAAAAATAATCGCACCTAAAGGTAGTTTTTGTACGGTACATTAAGAGGGCCGCTTTTGTTAGACGACTATAATGGCACTGTATATAACAACATCGGCCAGCGTTGAAGACCTTGAAGTTCAACTCTTGCATCTGTTATTGCTTAGCCTCGAGCCTTTTTTTTTTTTTTTTTTATCTCGGGGTGAAATCCTCATGGAAATGGAGGGGTCTGTCAGACTCTTACTGACTAAAACCCACCCGTGTTCCTTCAAATGCCCTTTGCATTCCAGGGCCGTGGTAACTCTTTCGAAAAAAATCCGCAAGCCCCAATATAGCTGAGAAAAGTATAAACAGATTATTATTGACAATGATACGCTTCACGCACACAGTGTTAGCGAACTCGCGACTGTCATTTATTTGTAATCGCCGTGCGTACACGTCTATGTATGCGTGCGTGCGTATTTTCAAACGTTGTATGGAGCCGAACTTCTGAGCCTATTTATTCTGTGTTTCAGTAGCTCAAAAGAAAATGAATTCCGTTTGAATTAACGTATGGCATTAAAGGGATTAGGGTACCGGTTCCTCACCATATAAATCTCTTTGAGATAACTACATGAGTCTGAGTATGTGTTTTATTAAACGTAATTAATATACGTTCCGCTTTTATGCGCTGTTTGAAACGTTTTGGGAGTTCTCTTTGTTTATTTCCTGTTAATTTATTATGCGTTCTAATGAGTATGGTGTTATTTTTATAAGTAGTAGTTTGGAGAGTTTTATCATTTTATGATGAATATTCTAAAGCGTTTTTAATTAAATGCAGGGTTTCGTATACCTGAAATCCTAACTAATATTATTAATGTGAAAGCGAGTTGTTTTTTTGGTTTGTTGCCTTAATCGCCGAACCCAATGTGATGTATTTTGGTATAGCGATAGATGGGTCCCTGGAGATGGTTATATAGGCTTATTTATTGGGAGCAAATCGCGGGAAAATTAGTCCGTTAATGAATATAGTTTGTACACAAATCATTGCAATATTTAGTCAAAAACCACTGTTCAGAAGGTAAATAAACTGAACTGTGTCCCAGCATTATGCTGAGCGATGGCCGTTTTGTGCGAATGTGACGCGTATCTTCCCAACTTGAATAACTGTTGTAATTTTGTTTATTTTATTCTTTGGTATGCGTCATGCTTGTCGCAATCTTTTTTTCTTTCTTTCTTCTTTCTGTGTAACAAATCAAAATATTTTTTTTTAAAAACATCAATTCAAAACTACCTTTCGAGATACAGTCATAATAAAAATCATATTTACAAAACTCAAACAAACATAAGCATAAAATCCGTGTTACCCTTTTAATGAAAACCGGTTTTTCTTGAATCAGATTTTTTAAAATAAATTCGAGTCCGCAGCCCCGCAGGTAGCTGCGGTAATCAGAAACGTAGTTAAAACCTAATTAAGGTACAGACAAACCAAATTACAAGGCTTTAAGCTGTAATTTTCAGGCTTCATTTATCAACATACCACCGTCAAATTATCCGTATGAAATAAAGCTTTGAATAAGCGAAATAAATTGCCTGGAAACTCAAAATGTGTGGTCAAAAAGGCTCAAAAAGTTTCCATAGATTTTATTCGTACATTATGTATGTCGTTGTGTGTGCCATATTTTTTTTCTGTGTTCCAAAATAAAAATGTATGTTTCTTATAAATAATGACTGTGCAAACTTACATTGAGTTTATCAATTGAGGGTTTTTAAAAAGGATTAAAAAGTTCTTGACACGTTCTCAATTTCAATCTTTAATTAACAAGTAGATGTGTCTTCAGATTAATTAAGCACAATAACAGTTTTACCGCAGTTTCAAAGTTCAAAAATTCAGCTTGATTTACCTTTGAATTTCAAAATACGGAAACGATATGAAACCCAAAGAGGTGCACTTAAATTGATTTAGCAGTTCCCAAGAAAAATGGCAACAATTTACGGGTAGCTGGCACGGTTTACTTCGTTTAAAGGTTCACGCTTGACCCGTTCCTTAATCTATTGGAATGAGCACTTATGGCCCATTACTTGCATGCAAGTTTGTGTTTTTCAAAGTATTTAAGATTTATCGTGTAAACAAATCCGTTTGGAGCCGAGATGCCGCATTGTGACAAAACTTTTCATCGTCAGTCATTGGGATTTTCTACTAATTTTTGTTGTGACTATTTTTTTGGTGATCCTCATTATTAAAAGAGCTATGATAGTTGACTATATAGCTATCAACCTAGGACTCTAGAAAAAGCAAATTATAACTGCGATAACATTATGCTTAGTCATGGCCGTTTTGCGCGAATGTGACGCATATCTTCCCAACTTGAAAAACTTTTGCAATTTTGTTTTTTTTTTTTTTTGCGTCGTGCTTGTCGCAAATAAACTCTTTTTCTTTCTTCTTTCTATAACGGTTGTCTACACCGGGTGTAACAGAAATAACGCAACGCCTCAAAAGGGGTTGTATGCACTCATCATTATGAACAACTTTTACTACGGGATCAACACTCAAATCGTGAGAAAAAATATATGAATATCCGATTTGATAACCTCCTCGTTTTTTGAAGTCGGTCAAAATTCAGTTTTGTTTTTCATTACATTTTGTCGAGTTATGAAAACATGAGGAGGAAATGTATGAGGTGGACTATTTTTATTTCGCTATTACAGTGATCAATCCTATGTAACTTTTTTTCATAATAATTTAGTAGTGTGTCCCCGTACCAAATGTTTCGTTTAATCTATTATAGCCCAGTTTCTGATTTAGCTTTCCCCATGGGAGAAACGAATTAGTTTATGCATATACGAATGTTAGTTATCGTGGCTGTTCAAACTCAATTCAAACCAAGTTCTAATGACCGAAGTTCTGTTCTTTTGGGAAAGATTTGACCAAAACCGAGTCATGTTTTGATGTTATTTGAAGTGATGTTGAACTTATTAATGACTCTTGAGTTGTTTCAATTTATCCCAAGGGTATCATGGAAGGGTATTAAGGGATTATATTAAACTAACTTTTAACCGCGGGTTAGCTCGCGTTAAAATCAATATAAATATATAACTCTTTCTGAGTGACTGACAGACAACGCACAGCCGAAACTACTGGTCGTAGATAGCTGAAATTTGGCATGTAGGGTTCTTGGCAGTGTAGGGGCGCACTTCGAGAGAATTTTCCGAAGTTCTTACGAGAACGGGAAAAAAGGGGGATATGCGCATATAACATTGAGGGCTAAATACCGCGGGGTTATAGTAGCCTATAACCGTTCAGGATCTTATCTATCTCTGTAAGTACCAAAATTCATCAAAAACGGTTCGGCGATTTAGGCGTGAAAACGTAACAAACCAACTCACTTTCGCATTTTTAATAAAATTTTGTAGTAGGATAAATCAGGTATTGCTGAGAATCTGTGTAAAATCAGAAATTAATCAGTTAAATGTATCAAGAAACATGTTTTGAGTACGCTTATGTGGTAATAAAACAGAACAAAACTAGATTAAACGATGTTTTATGCATAGTTCAACTGAATAGCTTTTATATGGCTACATAGAGATCTTGGTGCACTTAATGAGACTTGAAATTGTTTCTCTTCTTTCGGGTTGTACTAGAAAGTAAAGAAAACAAAGATTTCAAAACTTAATTCAATTAACCGGAAACCAAATCATGATTTAATCCTTAAACTGAAATTATGATTGGAAAATCGGCATTTAATGAGACTTGGATTGTACAAGAAAGTAAAGAAAACAAAGATTTCAAAACTTAATTCAACTAACCGCCAACCAAATTATGATCTAACCCTTATACTGAAATTATGATTGGGAAATCGGATAAACATGGATGTATTATATAGTATTTATTGTTATAGACATAGGTCGTATGGGTAGAAAGGATTTTTTTATCTTCTTTGAGTATTTAATGAGTGATTGATAAGTTTTCAGATGGCCATTGTAAAAAAATATAAATCCTAAGAGATAGCGCGCACGAGCAACTTTTGTCTCCGCTACTAATTTGTCTCTCACATCATGTATATTCTTCCCAGCTAAAACACTAGGGCACGGGCGTTTTGGGGGACTGTCTTTATGTAGAACTTTGACGTTCAAAAAGTGCCGGCACTCAGCCTAATTTGAATAAATGACTTTTGATTTTGATTTTATGGGTTTGTATAACAAAAAAAGTGCATGTAGCGACGCGACAGTCGGGAGACTTTTCATATAAATCCATGGACTTGATCTCTTGGAACAAAATTTCTGACTTTTGAGCTGTAAAATATAGTGGTGAAAAAACCTTTTGTCTTAATAAGGGCTAAGTAGCACAACAACACTTAAACGCATACATTTATATGTAGTAGAAAGGGTATTCATAGCAATATGAACATAAAATTTGTTAAACATTATCCTTAATTTAGCTTTGGCCCGCGACTTCGTTCGCGCATATACCGTTTTTCCCGTTCCCGTATAGCCTTCCTCATGAATGTGGCTCTCAATCATATAGGTACATAAAGAATTTTCCAAATCCGACTGGTAGCTCCAGAGATTAACGCGTTCAAACAAATAAACGAACAAACGAAACTCTTGAGCTTCATTATATTTGTATATAGATAGTATAGATATCAGTATATCAGTCAATATAATTCACTCACACTGTCATGATATCGCTATCAATAAATCAAAAATCAAGTTGTCCGACTAACAGAGTTTGTAGCAGCAACTAGCATTTATCAATGTGAATCACACAGCAGACCAAGCATCCGTTAGCAATAATAAACTGAATGACCCAGCAATACTTGAGTTAAGTGGCGCTTTGTGGCGCTCCGTAATGCTCAGTGGCGCTCTGTGGCGCTCTATGGCGCTTCGAGAGACGTGACGCGGCGATATGGCGCCAAACAAATCGTTTTAGTATCACAGACGGTATCAGTACATCTTAATCGTAGCTCTAGTAAATGTATTTATTACGGTTTAGGGAATACAATATAGAACAGTAGATGGAAATGAGACACCAAATCCTAATATGTATATAAAAAAAATCCGTTACTGACTGAGTGACTGACAGACAATGCACAGCCAAAACTGCTGCTGCAGCCAAAGCTGAAATTTATCATGTAGCCATGATAAATTTCAGCTTTCAACAATCAGCAGTTTTGGTTGTGCATTGTCTGTCAGTGTGTGTTTCCCTACACTCTGTGTGTTTCCCTACACTCTGAAGGGGAGCGCTAAGAGAGGATTTCGCGAAATTCTAACAGGAACGGGAAATAACGAGATATGGGTGTATGAAGTTGCGGGCAACAGCTAGTATTTTTATAATATACTAGCGTTTGCTCACGTGTGTATAGGTTTTCTAAAAAAAAATGGCTTTTAACCGTGTCTAGCGTCCCATGTACCTTTGAACAACATTCATCAAAATTGGTTCACCAATTTAGGCGTGAAAGTGTAAGAAACAAACTTATTTTCGCATTTACAATATTATGTTAGAATGTTAGGATTTGGTGCCCCAAAAATCGTCATTGCATCGACCCATAAATAAGAGAGACATGCCAATCAAGTTAAAAGTTCGTTTCGTCTATCTATCTTATATATTTATAAAAATTAATCCCTTCCTTTAGTCACGGCATCACGCGTGAACGGCTCGAGCAATTTCGCTATTTTTTTTTTGTTGTGTTCGTTATTGTCAGGAAAATTTGAAAAAAAAAACATCCGGGTGAAGCCGGGGCGGGCCACTATTTTTGAATAAATATAGATTGTCGTTGAACTAAACTATCACAAAACAAGAGAAAAATCCGAACGACAAATACAAAAGAAAAGAAAAAACAATTGACTACTTTTAAAGACATAAATACGTGGAAAGCAACTAGAAGCAATTCCAAGCTGCGAGTACCGGTTTAAACTACGCATAATCGTTTCGAGAACAACAGCCACCCGAGTCGTATGACACGTTGAAACTGGAGCATCCGTCCCGTCCTCTCATCCTCCTGTCCTCGCTGACAAAGGCATCCCCACTTATTTCAAACGTCAACTCAAGAATAGCTTGAAAAACTGTGTCAATGTAAATTAGAGTGGCGAGGTTAGAGTCGGAGGGGATTCGTTATGGGTTCGGGTTTCTATGGCAAAGATGGAAAGTTTGTAACTCGCAATGTAGGAGGTAACTTCTGAAACTACTCAAACGATTTAAAAAAAACAACGGGTTGCACTCCGGGAGTGCCGGCAGAAGTGAAAACTTGAACATTAACGTTGTGCATTTTTGATATTTTGGAATGGTTAGGGAATAATTTCGCACGAATTGCTTTAATTATCATTATAAAAGTACTATCATTTATTTGGTAAAATAATATATTCATTTATTGCGCTATCGTACACAAACATAACAATTTATATTACATTAAAAATGTTACACTTCTGAACTTTCCTACCGTCTTACGAATTTTCAATCAGGTCACGTGTCCTGACGCGAGTTTAACATTTTTACCCATCCCAAAAAGTGCACAACGCCGCTAAAGAAGTTTTCACTTCAAAAAAACTATTATATTCGGGCAGTACAGAAAATAATTTCCACAACATATACGGAACAATTTCAACAAGTTCCAGTATCTATCTACTCTGAATAAACACATTAAATCTTGAGCTAATAAATAAAAAGCCATGGCTTATTCGCTCTCGTATTCATTTAAATCACGATCCAAAAATAACTTAATTTTGCCACTCAAAACGCCCAAATTAAATCATTGAAACCCAAATTTATTTTAAACAAATCAAATCTCATAAAGGCTACCCGGTTTCGATATCAGGGGTCATAAAGACCCGCTTTAGAACACGCTCCTCTGGTTCTGTACAAAACTTTCATACATAATTTCGTAGAGGGTCCAAAGTTGGGGCGTTGAAGCGTCAAAGTTGCGGGCCCCTGAGCGAATCATTCGTCGGCCCTTCGGATTTCGCTTATCGTGCAATTTGTAACCGAAGGGTAAGTATAAGCCTCTTCGTAATGTATTCTAATCTTCATCTTGTTATCAGTTAAGATTAAACACTAGTCGGAAAAGTCTACTATTCACATTTAAAATGCCATCGTCAGCAAAAGATGTTGACTAGTCCAAACTTCTACGCTATAAGAAAACATGAAATGAAAATTAATTTTTAATTTTTTTACTGTAGATGTTGACATTCAGAAGTGGCTTTTAATGGTCTAATTGAAGTAAATGATTTGACTATGACATTGCTTCTTTGTCGGCGACTGTTGTAGGGAAAATACCAACGCTCCCAAGCGATAAGTTCGCATCTGGTATGATGGACTGGTTGTATTCGTATTTAATATTAATAAAAAAATAATATTAATGATAAAAAAATACTATATTATTTGTGAGTCTTTTTTATTTTTATTATAATTTTCATCTGTCAAAAAAAGTTACAAAAAATAAATTAGGTCAAAGATAATTCTTACATTCCATATTTTTTTAATTCTGCCTTTAACACAACAAAACAATGTAAATAAAATCTTGGGGTGTATCTACGATCAGTGGCTTATTCAATATTGGTGGTCACAGGCCAGTTTTTTGCACACTAAAATTTCTTTACGATTTCTATCACCCGTTTTATAAGGGTACAGCAATAATACAAACTAACCTTTATTTTATTCTATTTATTTTATATAACTTTTATAGCAACTTAAGCATGCAAATTTTAACGTTGTACTAACTAAAGCATCTTTTCTTATAATTTATGTTTAAATGAGTCTTAAGGGCGATGGTTTATTTAAACGTTACTGATGAATAATATCATTCGTTGATTGGACAGCTCATTAGCATTTAAAATTAAGGTTACGATTATGAAATAAATGTTCACTCTTCGCAGAATTTCAGCGAAAATATTTTGTATGAACCTTAGCAAATATTTTACCAAGAATATAATAAAAGAGTAGATACGTAACACAAAAACACGCACTAAATAAAAAAAATATATAAAAATGCGAAATTGCATCTAAAACAGTCCGTTTTGTACATTGAAGTTTAAATTCAACGGAATGGTTCCGTACAATTCTGAGAGCTGTAAAACTTAAGTGTTGCTACTCTGAAATGCATTACTTTCATCATAAAACACCTTCGTAGCATTGTCAGTAAAAAGATAAAAGTAAAAAGAAAAAACGATTTTATCTTTAAAAGATAAATATCGCTGCCATGTTGGAAATATGAAGGATTTGCTAGTTCACGCGAGTATCCAGAGTAAGTGTTTTTTGACGATGAAATGTGTCAAATAATGTGTGTGAAAAATAAAATAGTGTGTTTAGTTTCATGTTACTTTCTGTTATCTTCAGAGTAAATAGAGTGTTTTAACTCCCGACCCAGAAAGGCGCGTGTCTGTCTGTGGCATCGTAGCTCCTAAACGGGTGAACGTATGAAGGATTTGATTTAGTTTTTTTGTTTGATTTTATGTATCTTCGTATTATTAAGGTTCCGCACACAGGTACTAAAGTGCGACAGTGTCAAGCGCAAGTGCCTCACTAGAATATTTACCCCTTCCTTATATTCCTTGTGTTTTTTTAAACATCTAAGTAGGCTACATGAAATGGCTAGCTATTTACAATAGTGTTGTACAGTGAAAAAAAAAATATATACAAGAACTTTATTGGCAACAAAAACCGTATACAGTTTGTTCAGACTCTTTTATATTTGCTCGTTTCTTTTAAGACATCTAGTAAATACAAGGGTCTGAATTACATGTCGGCACACGAAATTTCATTCACAGACATTTTTACCTTACTTTTTTTTTAGGTTTTCTGAACCAATAGAAATATTTATTTTTTAAAACTTCATGCAACACAAAGTTTCAAAGGCGGACTTAATGCAAACCAAAGGAAATAGTCGTATTCTACTCGAATGAAATAAGGTGCATAAACACTAATCACCACTTTCATTATGCGTACAGTTAAGGTGTAGAATCTTCTGTTTCCTGATAGCTACAACCTGGGGGTCTTTTAAGACAAGAGTGAACAGGTTACTTCTAGTCTAGTGTGTTCCATCATCACCATCGCTTTCCATTAGGTGTAGTTGCGGCTACACGCTAGCCTATTAATAATAACAAAAAATGTTATAACAAAAATACCTGTACCTTTGATGCTTATGAATCTCGTTTCGAACGTTCACTACTACGAATTGTTTCACATTTACATTTCTGAATTTGAATAGACACTCTCCTGGAAAATCGCTTTAGAATTTTCCTTAGTGCATTCGTCTCGACGCTCCTGAATGTAGGAGAATATTTGCTTAGATACACAAATCCTAAGCCCCTACGCGTATCAAATGCACAGCTGCAAGTGGTCCTATCTCCCCACTGTAGTCGTACTTGTCAACTGCTAGTCTGGCTCTAACCAGGTTCGTTGAGGTACTTTGACTGTAAGACAGTTCCTCTCTACTTTTGTTGTATGAATTGAGTGAAAAATAGAGTAACGGACTGCTATCAAAAATATAAATTAATAAACACTCATTTTAAAGATGTTACTAAAGAGTGCGATTTTTTTTAAATCTTTATTTAAGGGGACTCGGTCTAAAGAGTACGATATGTGCATAACTTATCAAATCGGTTGAAAAGTAAGTTCTACCCTTTTGAAGTTAGTCTTGTTTGTTTCATTGTCACGCAAAACTTCGTTTGTCCTGGATGGCGCATATTCACTAAGATTTGCGGGTGACTTCACAAGAAATTTGTGATGTCTCTGTTTATCATAGATTTTAAAGCGCTTTCAAATTAATAATTTTTGTTGTTCTAATGTATTTTCACATTCACACAATTTTGTAAATACTATAATTAACAAATAAAATTAACTAAACTGACTACAAACTAAGATAGTTCATAAAAAATTAGTCCTCAACGCTGTCAGCTGGTAATATGCCTAAGAGATTGGCGGCATTGCCACGTTATATGGCAATGCTTAGCCTTTGGCCGTAGTATGGTTTAAAAAATGATTAACATTGCACAGATTACATTTTTAACCGTGGCTCAGAAACGTTGTAAAAAAATCTAGTCCAATACCCGGAGTCTCTATGTCAGGTAGGTTAGTTATTTAAAAGTTGACCTAAGCAATCCAGATTCTCTAGCGAAGTATGTCGGGGAAGATAGAAAGAGATACTGTTATCAAGGCAATAAAGCGTTAAAGAGAGAGCAAATATCTCGCCTGTATTATAAGTGGCATCGTTAAAATGCACTTTCGTAACTAAATTTCTTTCTAAAAATAGTTGAAGATATAAAGTAAAAAGCTTTTCTGTTCGTGGCAGAAGAAACTTAAACTTAATTATGTAGTCGTGGCTAAATAAAAACAGCCGCACGGGTCGATCTTCAAGGTTAAGCAACGCTTGCCGAGGTCGGTCTGTGGATGGGTCTTCATCTTAACATTTCAAAATTAATCCGTGCCTCGGAAAGCACGTTAAGCCGTTGGTCCCGGCTGCCATTTGTTGATCTTTGGCAGTCGTTATGGATCGTCAGAAGCCAGAAAATCACACCAGTCTAGCCAAGAAGTACCGTGTTACCCAATCAATGGATTGTGCAGATCTAGTAGGCAGCCGCTCCACGTAAAACACAGGTATACAGTCTGTCTCAAGCAATGAGTTTAGACCTTTACTTCATTTCAAAATAATGTACTAAATTGACCGCTTTGTCCTCCATTTTTTGCCCCAAGTAAGGTTTTTCAGCAATAAAACGCTGCTCCAGAAATTACGCGTACATAATATACTCCTGAAACTTTTATCGTTTATGGTCGAGCAAATCTTTTGTTCTCCGGACCTCAAGCTTTTGCGACGGAAATATGTAGGTATATTTTCTTCCATAACTTTTATGTTGATCTTTGGGTCTAACGATTTCTGTGCTTTGTTTACCTCGCCCGCAGCTATCGGTTGATAAAATTTGTAAGGCAGACAGAGAGTCGGAAGATATACCCCTGAAGATCTACTGGGATTTGATTTTAGGAACACACCAATATCCACGAAATCGTTTTACGTTTGGATGGGTTTATTTTAAAAATAAAAGGGAATAAAACGGAGGCAATAGTGGATACTAGTTAGAATATTCTATTGTAATGGCGTTTTCTTATTCTGAATAGACACGAGCTGTGATCACCTTTTGCATGTTAGAATACTAGAGTTTGACGACGACACCTTTCGACTGTACCATCAGACCAGCTCTAAAGTTACATAAATCGATACTACAAATAATAAGGGACATTTTGGCATTTTGCGTAAATTAACCTTACGTTATGTGTTGTAGGGGCCATTTGGCATTTTGGATAAATGTCCCTTACGTTAATTTATACTTCTGGTATTGAAATATAAACCAGAGTTTAAGCTTGATTGGATGCCAAGAAGTGCTTGAAAAATGGATTTCTAATTTGCAACAGGACACACATATGAACGTTGATAATAAGTTAAAAAATAAAGATTAACATAACATATTGCATCGCACTTCGAAGAAATTTTATTATTTTATTGTAAAAGTTGGATGGCTGATGTTTGATATAAAATCATATATCAAGGACTGAGGCGAATTTTGATGAAATTTTGCACACGAAGGGCCTTGAAACATCAATGGTAAAAATATTTGCTGAATTCTCTTCGTTATCCAACCTATGTGCTCATGTTTCAAATTAATTGGATTCCTTGCGTAGTTAACATTGTTTCGGCTGATGGCTATTGTACCGCATGTCTGTCACGTGTCGGAGATACCTATCATACGTGCATACCATTGAAATTGTCGACATACTCAGTCTGCGAAGTTTCGCCGCATGATTTAGGGCTGTTTGATATGATCAGACGTAGGGATGAAATGTATACCACGCGTAGCGGTTTGTTTAGTTCAAATACTAATACTATCCTTAAGGAATTTGAGTTGAGGTTTTCTGTGGTAAAGTTTACTGTGGCTAGATTTGTTTGTATGCATGTGTTAGTTCTGTGACAATATATATACTATATTAATATATCTTTCTTTATATTCTTCATCTTCTAAAAAAAGGAAGATAGCATGTGTACGCTTTATTAAAAAACGGCATAAGAGATAAGTAGGTATAATGTCATAGATAAGCTGAGTAGTCAAGTTTATGAAATTGTAAAGTTAAAACAATAACATGTACATGAATGTACAGTCAACAAAGCTATTAGGTATACAGGCAAAAATATTTTTTTTCCACTACTCTGCCAATATTTATTTCTAATGTGTGCATTATAACTTTTTAAGCTTATGGCAGACTTACGAGTGTGGTGTACAATAATTGTCTACTCAGCACACTCACAACATTGTTTAAAAGTAGTTGCAGGTTAGCTGCCTGCATAGCAAAAAGCTTTGTTGACTGTAAATTATAAGTTTGTAAGGTACCAAACCCATGTGAGGAAAATCAAATGTAAATTATGGAACCTATTTGGCCTTGCACGGGACTTTTTATGCTGATATCTTTTATTACTAAGTTGTCAGTATTAGTTATTGTATTGATTTATTTTATGTTGTGTTTAGGCCTGTATTACTTGTTCAATCTTTCAAATTCACACTGCGTTTGGAACATCCTGGATCTTATCACTGTTTTCAACATTGCCCTTGAGTAAATTTTGGTCTTTCAAAAAACGACTACCTAGTACTTACTTACTCATTGAGAGCACTGTAAATTATTGAGTAAAATATTATTTAAGAACTTTTTCAATGGTCACTGGGTAAGGTTAAGGTAAACTGCCAGGTTTGCGGAAATTGGTCGAAAGAGTTACCGCGGCCCTGGAACGCAAAGGGCTTTAGAAGGAACACGGATGAGCTTTAGTCAGTAAGACTCTGACACGCCCTTCCGCTCCACTTAGAGCGGAAGAAGTCATTTGATGATTTACCATCCTTAAAAAAAAAGGTTAGGGTAAAACGAAAGTTCAAAATACAGGTAAACTCACTTCAGCAATTACTTAACAGCCGACGCTAGTGTTGGTCGTTAAGTTGCTGTAAATTGTAACTTGTAAGTGAAATAAATTGCCGTGCAGTTGGTAACCGTTTTGTCAGCAACATTATACTTCTGCGCCATTACAAACTTTAAACGACACTTCTTTATTTTATGGCACTTTCAGCAATATTGTTTGAGAAACTTATATTTTTGTAACTTACAATGTAATATTTATATAGTTTGTCAACTTGAATTCAGATTTTGATTATTATTAGATTGTTAATACTCTTAACAACAGTCTTTAAAAGGTTTAAGAATGTGACGAACCCTAAGTAAATGCCAAAGATTGACAGGTTTTCAAGCTTTGAGAATACTGAACTTCAATTTCTTAATTCTGAAACCAGTGGTTAATTTAAGTAAATAAAAAAAACGAGTCTTACAGTAGTCGCATAGAATGTGTAACATATAACGTCTCACCGCGGTAAAAAGCAACATTAATACTAAAAGTACCAACTGTGAGCCAACTTGACCACTGCGTGCCTTCATTGGTCAAATCGAATAGGGCGCGCTCATTGGTCAAATCAAATAGCGCGCGCTTCCTCGGCTTCCTGTTACACATTTCCGTCCCTTTCCACGAAATCACTCCCACGGATTGCAGGAAAGCAAGAGCATCCTTAGATCATCTGGATTGTAACAAATGGCATTTCGTGGTTACTAACTACCTTCACGGGCAGTTTTTGTATGTGTACAATAAATCATTAGAAACATTTTTGAATAATTTCAACAATTTCACTTTATCCAGTCTTGTTCATCGGAAATGTTAGGTATCACAAAGATAATAATACTAATATATTTAAAAATCTTCTGTTACTGGCTGACTGAGTGACTGAGAGACAACGCAGAGCTATAACTACTGGTCGTAGAAAGCTGAAATTTGTCATGTAGCTTCCCTACACTCTGGAGGGGACTACTAGTAGGGTATAACTAAGAAAGGTTTCCCGTAAAACCTACGGGAAAGGGAAAAAACGGGATATGCGCGTACAAACTCGCGGGCAAAAGCTACAAAATTTATTTCCCACCTTAAACATGTATTTACCAAAACTGAACCAAGCATCACTAATTTAATAAACTCTGTATCAGGATTGAGTCTATAAAAGCGGTAGTATACCCGGAAAACCGGATAAAGGCATTATCAGTCCCATAATTACGAAGAGAAGTCGTAAAGGCCGGCTACAGTTAATATTCCTTAGATGAATTCACTGTAACAGTAAGCTTACACGGGCAACTTAAATGGCTCAATTTTGGGCAACAAAAGCAAATGTTGAGAAATACTGTCATATCAGATTCAGCAAGCTCAATAGGTTATAATTCAAGTTTTTTTTAAGAAGGGATACATTTTTTTTTCAAATAGTTACTGATAGTTACCCATATAATTTAATACATAAGTGTCTGTCTATCTATATAGCTACTATTCAAGTAATCAGTTATATTGCACTTGCTACTGTATATAGAGGAAATAAACTACGATTTGTGGAAGGCTTTTGACTAGTAGTAAGAAATTACAAGCTAAGAAAAATAACTTGATCGAATCACTACTCACGGCAACTGTTGCCGAGAAAGATCTAGTGAAAAAGTTGCCCGTATGGCAAACCTAAGGTAGCTGTCGGTACTTAATAAAGGGACATCGTAAAAATATGGCGGCTTTAAATGAAAGCACAATAGAAGAATTTTTATAAGAAAGATTTCTCGCATTCTTTTGTTACAGTTTATATAAGGATATTCTTTGTTGTATTCTGAAATGACTGGATTTTATTTGATTCTTGTTGTTAAGCGAAAAATGTAATAAATTAGGTAAAACATAACGAGCAAGTTCCTGAAATTATGTTTTTTTATCTTTTTACAGTAAATGTAGCATATGAAAGAAATAAGAAATTGTATAAACGGCGCAAATATAACAACCTTATTGGGAGTTACGTATATGAGCCATTTGGGGTTGAAACATTAGCCCATGGGGTCCGAGTGCTCACCGAGTCTTTCGGGACATCAGCAAACAACTTGTCGACTGTTCACGTGACCAGAGGGCTGGGCTTTTCTTCGGCCAAAGAATCAGCATTGCCATTCAACGCGGCAATGCTGCCAGTGTTCTGTGCACTTTTGCCATTGACAGCAATGTGAATGAATTTTTTGATGCCCAATGATTTATGTATTTTGTTTTATACGCGTTTGTACATAATTTCACGATTATTTGTCTAGTTATTTAAGTATTTAGTTGTTACTTGTACACATTATAGTTCGTTAAATAAAAATAAAAAGATAAATTATACACTGTATAATAAACTTCTTGTTTCTTGTTTAGCCGTTCACTCTAGCGAATGTAATTTATGTGCAAACTGAAAGTAATAAACTTGTACCTTAGTCTAAAGAGAATACAAAAACATTAGACGTTGATACATCCACTTACTTTTAAAGTTTTCCAGTATGGATATTCCATACTAATGCTATCAACGTGAAAGTATTTATATTTGTCTGTTGGTCTGTCGTCTTTTTAACCGACTTCAAAAAAAGGAGGAGGTTCTCAATTCGTCGGAATCTTTTTTTTATGTAGGTATTTTCCCCGATTACTCGAAGATGGCTAGACCGATTTTTTTTTTGTTTGAAAGGGCATACTCCCCAGATGGTCCCATGATCATCAAGTCAGGATCTGATGATGGGATCCTGGAGAAATGGAGAGAACTCTTCAAATTTTACAGGCACACTTGAACCGATTTGGGTAGTTTTTGGAAGAGTACTTTCTCGGAGTGGTCCTATTTCAGTTTGATGAAGATCTGATGGAGAACTTCGGAGATAGGCATAGGAACTCCTCAATAAATGATAGCAAATGGACTGGGATTGCTGAAATCTCATGTCTGTCTATTGTTTACACCAGTGCATAACATAATATCACGCCGGTACGCTGTGAAGGGGTAAGCACATGTGAACCACTAAAAAGCGAAAAAAAAACTTTTTACAAAGTATTTTTTTGTAAAAAGTTTTTTTTTAACTCTTAACTTCTTAACTTCTGAACAGATACCTGATCATATTTTAAGTTAAAGCTATTATAGGTTATCTCAGAAAATACCTACATCATTATTATAAAACAATAGTTTGATAAAGTAATGTTATATAATTAACAAAATAATGCTTTCTCTCTCCTAATTCACCTTAATTTGCTGTGCCCGACAGGTCCATATAATCTAATTATAACTTTACCACCTAAGAATATCTACATGTGGAATGCAATAAAGATATTGAGATTTGGATGAACCTGGACACGCAGAATGACCTAGAATACTTTTATCCCGAAAATATAGTCCCTTGCTATAACTTCATTTCACATCATTATCCTAGCGTATCTAGAAAATTAAATTTCAAACCGTTTCGACAAAATGTCTTATTTACCTACAGATAGACTGCTATAGTGTCAGGTGT
This sequence comes from Mamestra configurata, assembly GCA_002192655.3. Taxonomy (NCBI): domain Eukaryota; kingdom Metazoa; phylum Arthropoda; class Insecta; order Lepidoptera; family Noctuidae; genus Mamestra; species Mamestra configurata. The sequence goes on along the minus strand of NDFZ01004606.1, from coordinate 90,252 downwards.
TTCTAAACAAGCCATAGAGAATTATTACTATAACTCAGTAAAACAACAAAGTTTAGATTACACAGCTTCATCACATAGATGATACAAAATCCACAACCACGGCTGCTTTCAATGAAATTGCCACGAACAAAACATTATCCCTGAGACGTTCATTACACCCCCATAAAATGAAATTTAACGACAAACTTCCTACAACTCATAAGGGAACGCACGGCGGAGTTAAATCCCTACAATTTTGAAGCACTTTCTGAGTAATAACTAATTAAATATGGTGTTTAATGTTTCAAGTTAAACCCTCTGTCACCAATTAAGTCGGAAATCCGGAAGGGGCTAAAGATACGAGATTTTTGCCACCGATAAAACCAAAGATAAATTAATTTCAAAAGGAATAAATGGAATGAAGACTCTTTTGGAACTTAATGAAATGGGTTTTCATATTAAATGCTAAGCCATAACCCTTAATGCGGCGAGCGTCTTTAATATCCTTGTAATACGATCATTTATTATAAGAATGCAAAATTGGAATAAATCGGATGGGCCATCATTCATTTCATGTCCGGGGCACTAAACTGCACAAAACACCATTTATCATGCCCGGGCGTGATATAAAATGGGGCAGAAAGCCTGAATAGTATCAGCATAGACAGAGCAGGTCAACTGTGATGATCGAGTGAGTTCATGCCTGAATTAATTGACTATCGAGTTGGGAAAAAAAAGTTTCGTTGCAAAATATGCAGCTAGAATTTTTAGTTAGGATTTAAGGTTTGACGAATTCTTAAAATTCTATTTGCGCACGTTTGATTGGCTTTTGTATTTCGAACGCTATTCGTTTTTTTATGAAACAACAATTTTGATTAAACTTCGTATGAAATACTTCAATCAATTTGATGCAGTTGGATAGTTTGGAATGTGTTATATTTGTACACGTTCGTGTTTAGTGAGGTAGAAAATTGCGCAAATATTTACAGAGAAGTATATTTCAACAACATACTTTATAATATTTTCAATATTTGAGAAATAAATTAATTGTAAATTGAGAATAAAACTTATTTGGATTTTCTAACAATCCAAAATTTTTTATATTTGTTTGTTTTTGTCAGTCTAAAGTTTAGACTGATTGGAGAGGAGTGTGATCTCATTCCGTCATTTTTTCTCTTTGTCGGCTTCTTCACGCAAATTCATATTTTTCTTCTAATCTGAATTTCGTTGAACAAAAGGAACAAGATGAATATATTCAAGATTGTCGCTAGCTTCTCGTCTACTAGTAGTTTAAGATACAGGT